>BHFT01000444.1:0-64743 GCA_004320025.1 Laticauda laticaudata
ACCAATCCAATGCTTATATTATTTAACCAATCAGGTTTGCATATTTTGGAGTAACCCAATTTACATATAGAACAGTGTATGTCCAAATGAAAACCACATTTTTAATTCAAATGTGCTGATTCTTTTCCTTTTCTTCTTTTATGCATAACCAGAAGGTTATTTTCTTATTTATTTTCTTATTTATCTTTGATTGGGTGATCCCAAGAGAGTCCTTTCTACCTCTGGCATCTCCTTTAACAACTTCACTCACACACAACACACACAATTTCTTCACTCGCACATAATCACCCGCTTCAGATGGATGACTTGCAAAAGTGTTTTTATATGCCTGACTGGTTTGCCCCTGCCACTCTCTGACTTACGAGTCTGTCCCAAGCACTTCTACCTGGATACTCAACACTTCTCACTGAGTCCTCAAGCAGAAAAATTACTTCTTTAGCTACTTAAAGTCAGTGCTTCCTCTCCACCTCAGAGGCAGCCATTTAAAATCTTCTTCAAAGAATGCCATTAAGGATGCAAGTCTTAATTGCCTCTCTGGCATTTGTACATACATTAAAATTAGTTTATGCTTCTTGAAAAATCAAAGGATAATGGGAGGACTTGGAGAGTTATGTACTTTGAAATGAATGAAGCCTAAAAATGGAGCAATATGGCTTACTATTACCTCTGCTGCAAAATGCAAATATTTAAAACATCTTGAAGCAGCAGGAGCAATAGCCCAGGGCATCAGATATTAGAGACAGCACTTTCAGATAATTTCTGATTCCTCTATAGCTGATGATAATGTCTCTAACATAACCCTCTTTTGATTTGTTTATTTATATCTATTGAAAATTCTACATAATGTGAAACACCACGCTAAAGAAAAAGAGGAAAAAAGGAACAACAAGTTGCAAGAAAAAGGAGAACAAAATAGAGAACTAAAGTTTAAAAATATGACTTCTAACCTTCTCTTCAACAGATATTGGATAAACCCATCATTTCAGAAATCCCTTCAATCCCATATTAAATTCTCATCTTTTTCAATCATTAAATCGATAAATCATTTCATGTTTTGCTTGTTCTAGCAAAAAAAAATCCATAAAAGATTTCCAGTCTTTTAAAGGAAGAGCATATTGTTTTTTTCCCTGATTAGACAGTTCTGCTTTGCCACTTCCACTGGTTCTGAAAGTTTACGATTCATTTCTCTATTGTGGGAAGAACTTCAATATTCTTTCATCTTCTATATAAACTAGGGATTTTTACGATACTGATTTTGTTTTTTGTGTCATTGTATCAAAAAGCCTCATTTTTTCCTTTCTTTTACCTACTTAGATAGCAACAACTACCGTGTTTCTCATAAAATAAGGCTGGGTTTTATTTATTCTTTTTTGAGCCCCCCAAAAATGGCTAGGCCGTCTTTTCAGGGGTGACTTAATTCCCACCCTTCCATCCTTGCCTAGAGCGCCCCACGGGCAGCCATGCCTTGCCACCAGCCGCTCCTAACAGGCTATCGTGGCGGAGCGCAAAGAGCTCCTTACTCCCACCAAGCACCTTTGCTGCAGACCCGAGATCTTCGGCGCCCGCTGCTGCTGCTTCCTCTGCCACCATTGCTTTCCCTTCTACCCGTGCCGCCTCCACGTTTGGAGCTGCTGCTTCCACATTCGGAGCTCTGCCACTGCATTTGGAGCTGCCGCCGCCATTTGGAGCGCCACCACCACCGCCACTCCAAACACACTCGAAATGGCGGCAGTGCTCAAACACGCTCCAAATGGCAGTGGCACTCCAAATGCAGAAGCGGTGCTCGAAACAGCAGCAGCAGCACAGGTAGAAGGGAAAGGAACAGTGGCGGAGGAAGCAGCAGCGGCGGGCGCCGAAGGTCTCAGGTCTACAGCAAAGGTACTTGGAGGGAGTAGGTAGCTCTCCGTGCTCTACCATGATCACCTGTTAGAAGCAGCTGGTGGTGAGGCATGGCTGCCCATGGGGTGCTTCTAACAGCAAGTTCCCCCCACCCTTCTCCCATTTCATGTTTTAAAATAGGCCTAAATTTGGGGGGAGGGGCTTAATTTCATTTTATGCCTAGAAAACATGCTGGGTCTTCCTATGGGGGGGCTGTATTGTTGGAGAAACACAGTAGATGTCATTAAAGATTTCATCAACTAGCACTGTAAAGATTGTATATAAGGTTTTATAATTATGATATGTTTGAAAATGTGTTGACATGAATTTCAAAATGTTGCAATTTATTATGATATGTGCAATCTTCACTCAAAAGGTTCTAGAATAAAATCAGTAATTATTTTTTTATTTAGCTATATTTTCTTTAGATTCTACTCAAACAAAAGTTCTAATTAATACTAGCATGTATTTATATGCAAAAATAAATCTTTTTCACAAATCCACCATGCATGTCAAACATTTACCTGGTTTCTCAAAGAACGCCCACATGGCCAAAAAGATCAAGATGCACCAAAACGGTACAAAGAAGTGCTGGTTGTTTTTTATATGTATTATGCAAAACATCTTAATTGTTTTTCACTATACCGTGTGGATATCCTTGGTACCTACTGTTTTAATATCATAGTACTTATACAGAACTTGGGGTAGTCATTTCAGAATGTGTGACATATCAAAACATGCTGGCAAACAAAACATTTTGAAGTTGGAATGTTTTAAGCTTAAAACATCCTATTCTAATTTTACCTGAATAATCTGATGTCAATTCCAACTACAGCTGGTCTTAAATGCAAGCAACTCAATGCAAGAAGCCTTGTGAATAAAATACCTGAATTTCTCTTACTAAATATGGCTAAATTCTACATCATATTTGTCTGTGAAACTTGGCTCAATGCATCTCCCCCTGACTCCATTACCACAGTAAGAGACAATCAAGTTTACCGATCTGATCGTGAAATTCGTAGAGGAGATGGTGCTGCTGTCTTCTATAAAAAGTCCTTACATCTAAAAAACATCCAAGTTACCCAGGAGCTTCCTCTTCCTAAGACATCATCTGTGAACTATCCTTAAATATCACATTTCAATTCTTACAATGTTACAGAGCACCTGATCATGACATTGAACATGTAAACAAGCTAAATTCACGACTAACATGGGCAACATCCTGCCCACACGCTTTTATCTTTTCTTAGTGACTTCCAATACTTACCTCATATGAAAGCTGGCACCTCTAACGATATGTACAAACTGAGAATCATACATGCAACCTTCTACAATGCTGTTACAAATCTGAGGACTGGGAAAACTAGTAATTCAACAAACTGAGACTTACCGAACTGCCTCGATCTCATCTTTCTTGCAATAGTTTTGAATTTAATTATGGAACATAGCAAACTAAAGACCCGTTTTCCACAGTTACACAATATGAGAGCTTTTGTTCAAGACTATTGCCCACACAAAATCATCACAAGACATAATCCCCATAAAGCTTTAAAAAAGCCAACTCTCGATCTTATAGACAACAATCTCTCAGATCCCTTGGATTGGCAATCTCTATTCACTGAGTGCAATACTGTGGAAGACTATTACAACTTATTTTTACTTGAAGCAAAAGGTGCATCACACTATATGTAACAATAACCAACTCCCCAAAACAAAAACAAAGAACAACAATTACCCATAAACAATAAGGAACTTCAATCAAAAGAGACGACACTCTGCAGAAAACAATCTGTTACTTCCAACTTCAAACGCATACAGGCGGCGTACACAGGATGTACCTAAGTAGGCTGCCACGCTCAGATTAAGGAGTGTCACATATCTATCCACCTAGATAATAAAGCACGCAAGTAGACTGAAAACTACTCCACGCATCGAATTCACTGGCGACTTTTTAACAAATTTGTAAACAACACTAAAAGACCAGGTAATCCCACCCCTGATTCAGGACCTCAATGGTAATAGAACTGTCAATTGACGACACCATTAAAGCCAACATCTTTAACACATTTTTTGGCGTTCAGTGATGTTGTAGAGCATGGATCATCCCGCAGTAGTTCTCGCTCAAACACAGAAAGAACTACCAATGATCTAGGATACGCACTATCCGATTTTACAGAAGGACACATGTTGAAAAAGCCCTACACAATCTAAAACCATCTGCTATACTATTGGACCGGATGGAGATAGTGTCCTACTTCTTAACAAAGCGCTGACATAGCAGAACCTCTCTCCTTATCTCACTGCCATAGGCAGAACCTCTAGATACAATCTTTGGAAAAAGGATATTTCAACGCGCTCCTGCTCTACCGAATGTCACACCCATGGTGCACCCCATCCTTCAAAAAGGGAACCCGACTAAGTTGAAGTTACAGGACCCAATCTCTTTATTGCTCGTGTCAGCTCTTTAAATATGGAGTCGATTAATAACAATCCATCTACCACTCCAACGTAGAGACAAACACCTACCTCGTGATAAACAATTTCGGTTTCAGAAAAAAAATTGTCCTGTTAGCATCTGCAACTCTTACACTGCAATGGACCTACGACAACTTGAATCAGCGGCAAAGCAATAGGACACAAATCGACACAGCACTTCTGTAAAAGCCTTATTTCAATCGTGACACCACAAGCTACTCCTAAAGACTAATAGTCTTATCGGTATCTCTGGACACTGCATTACTCGATAGAAGCATCCTGTCCACAGCAGAGAACAATGGCCAAAATTGGGAGTCTCCCTATATCCGATGTCAGTACCTGTTCAAATAGTCCGGTCATCCCAAAGCAGTGTTCTAGGACCAACTCGCTCGTCATACTCGCCAAAATTGACCTCGTGTATCATATAGAGTCAACGGCATTATCTTCGCTTGATGATGTACAGCTGTTCAACGTACCACAGACGATGCTGCTTACTTTTCAAGCAAACTTGATACATTGCTGCAGAGATTGGTCAAACAAATAGCACTTCAAATCTCAACAAATAAATGCTATCTTCTTATATTGTGCGAAAAGAAAAAAAACAACACGAAAATAAACACAACACCGCTGAATAGTCAAAGGACTTAGATCTGATCAGCAAGCTCTGTATAAAGCGACCTTGTGAACTACTCATCTTCTTAATCTAAGATGACTAAGAGCACATTGCTAACTATATAGCCAAAACAGGCTATTACGAGTTCGTGGGAAAAAGGCATTAAGCTTAATCTTACTTAGCTTTCTTCTTCTTAGGGGTAAGATACATCACTAACAGCAGGCATAACAAAAATCTTTTTGCTCTATCCCCTTCTAAGGCCCTTCGTCATTGCCGACGCTCGTGCTCTACGGACCATGCTTGGATGCACAGCGTGCTTCATCAGGTCTGGAACCCACATTTAGCGGATGGTTGATATTACCACAGTTGAAAAGTCCAGAATATTTCACACAAGACTTCTCACTCCTCTACTCATTTAGCATACCTTATCCCCAAGACTTGAATATTCTTAGATCTAGAGAACGTTGAGATATAATGCCCTCTTCATCTCGTTCTCAAGTTACGTTTGGCGATATTAAAACTCATTACATGCAATGATTTCCCTGTTCAATAAAAATCCTCTCCAGCTCAACGCAACAACGCAAAGCCGACAATAATACAAGACTTTAAGATTAACCGCACTCAAAACTTGATTGCCGGAAAGTACACTTCTAGCAAGAACGCGGTCAATGTCTAGGGCCACTTCCTGAACCTCTGTGTTGTCCTTCCCGCAAACCTCCCAAAAACTCTTGCAGACTTCAGACTGTATTTCTACTATTGACTCCCCCTCCTAAAGGTCTGTGGGGGCGTTGCATAAGCACACCACTGTGCGCCTACCTCCCTGCCCATTGTTTCTCTTTAATTTTTCTTTATTACCCCATTTTCACTGTATTCATATAAACTAATGCTATTATTACTCAGACTCTCATTAACTCCCTATTATCTTGTAAGCGATTGACAAATCAAAATAAATAAAATGAATAATGACATAATTGTCATAAACAGACTGATCTGCAAATGTTCCAGTCTAGGTTGAGCTACTTTAAGTAAGATCAGAAGTTTGTTTGATTGATTTAAAGCAGGCAGTTAGCAGCGGAATATTTCAGAGAAGTTGGGAAAAGGTAGGAATGGTATTAGTCAGGGGCCTTCCAATGACATCAGGGAAATGGCAAGGCATTCCTTTACTCAGAAAAGCAGGAGAAAAAAAAATATTGAATCACATATTTAAATTTAGGCTGTGTACTTTGGTAAGTAAATCTTTCTCAGTGCACACTGTTTCAATCTTGTTTTCAATGAAGAGACTAATGTTGCCAAATCAGGTCTGTGAATCTTTTGCCAGTCAAATCCTGAACAAGGGATTAAGTATCTAGACAGCTGAGATTTAAGAACCCTGAGAACAATGTCTAATAAACACAAATGATGGCTTCAAAATGGGCATTTCTAGTATGTATCAGAAAGATCAGATGCATGCCTTATGATATGAAGTACATTCAATATGAGTTATAATGTATATCAGAGGCATTTATTTTTCTTTAGCTAGCCCAATAAATATATTGATCTTCTAAATTAGCTCTCTACCAGTTCTAATGATTAGACATTCTTCCCTTCAAATACTATTTATTCCAGGCCAACTATTTACTCCAATCCAAGATGTTGACTTGACCCTGGAAACGTTTCTTCAGACAGTCGCCTTTTGTTTTGTCTGTTTTTCTGTCTTGGCCAGTCTTCATTCTGTGATGGCATTGTTAAAATAGGACAGTTCCACCCACTTCTCTTCTGCATATTATTCAAAGCTACATTCTTATTGAAGGTATAAACAGAAGTGACTCAAGATATCATTAAAAACATTCCACTAATATTTAAGTTATATTTTGCCATGATAAACCAAGTCTATATTTGATAAATATTTTAGTATTCATTATGTGCTGCTAATTTTCTGTATTATGCTGTTGTTTTAAAACTTACTTAGCTGACTTGGGTGCATTGGTTGAAATGCATTGGGTGCATTTCAATCAACAAATAAAATCACTGCGTAACATTTTATTCCTCTGGTCTCTGGTCTAAATATAAGTCAAAATGCAATACAAGCAAATTTGATACAAAGATCGCTTCAAAAGCCCGTAAAGCTTCTAAAAGTGACATAGACAGGATGTTAAATATATTTTTAGCTTTTCAAAATTGAAGTAACATTCTGAAAGGAACTTGATTTATTTCTCTTGTTCTGTTTCAGATTATCTATTTTATTGCATAACATACTAAAACCACAAAATACTATGAACATACATATGCAAAAATACACAAACTTGGTATAAAAGTCTGGGGAAATTTTTTAACAGAATAGTAAATAAAGTGTCTTTTCACACTGCAGGTAGTTTTCATTTACAAACAATTCATTCAGTGACTGTTCAAAGTTGTTTGTAGTATATTTATTTATTTCATTATTTAACTTCGATAGCTGCTCATTTCAGACAAATGATTGTGGGTGGCAAACAGGTTACAAATTCTCTTTTAAAAAGACCAACGCATATCTCAATATAATCTCCAGATTTGTCACTCTTTACATATGCATCTATTTGTCCTTCTAAAAACATTTTAAAAAAAACAACCAAGCATAGCCATAAAAAAGTCTACATTTTAGAGAAAAGCAGGGAACCCCTATTTTGAACATAGTTCTTCATAGAAGCATGTGATTAAAAGATATCTGCTATTCATAATAAGAATCATGAAATCAAATTCACCAACAGACTAGAATTTCAGCATATTTTCATTAGTGCACCATCAGTTAAAAATAAGGAGACATAATGGAGCGACAGTTGGGCAAATAAGATCTCACTGGAGGATAGCTTTTGCAACAAAAAAAATGGAGAAATTGCAAAACTTCCTGTACTGAGAAATTCCCAAACTGATTAAAATGTCTTTTGTTTGCCACTCAAGACTAACTTCCATTGTTGTCCGTTTTAAAGAGCTGCCGTACAGAGTGGCTGCTTCATAATTTTATTTGTTGAAGACATCTAGAGAAAGCAAGAAAGCAGCTTTTCAAAACTGAAACCCCATCAGTGGAACCTGCTCTTCAGGATGCTTGCCTGACTCTGAGTCTTTTGTTGAAGGGCCTCTTATTTGCTTGAGCATTTTCATCTATTTTTTTTAATCTCAAAATGCTATTTATCTTTCTTTTTGCAACACTGCTATGTTACAGCAAACTGCTATACAAGCTTCTTCAGAAACATAACCCCACTAACCTCAGTGGCATTTATCTTTCGGACTTGGGTCTTCAACTGCTCCATTAGGAACTTCCTTTTAAATTTCCTGGAAAATAAAAAGCTGGGGGAAAATTTTACTGGTATTGTGGAAACTTAAAGTTACAGCTGAAAGCTTCAGGTACTCAGTACAAGGAAGAAGCAAGACAAGATATTGAAGCTTTCCATGATCCATCCCTTGGAAAGTTCTATTGGATAAGGATGTCTCTTGCCAACATCCAACCACATCATGCTTTAGAAAATGATGCCAATGCCAAAATGTGAGCATATTAAGCATCTGTTAAAAAAGAGTGCAGTATCAAAAATGATCTTGTTATGTCACCTCAATTTAGTATTGTAGACAGCAAGGCATCCATATCTCCTAAACCAGGGTCTTCAAACTTGACAGCTTTAAGATTTGTGAGCTTCAATTCCCAGAAATTTCTCCTCCAGTCATGTTTGCTCAGGAATTCTGGGAGTTGGAGTCCACAAGTCTTAAACTTGCCGAGTTTGAAGACCCTTGTCCTAAACTAACAATAAAGCTGATGTAGGTTAGGCCAGGCACCCATAATTACATATCAAGATTCATCCAATATTTTTTCTATTTGATTCAGCAACACAAATGTTCAGTTGCAAACAATTGTGCAGGACATTTTTTCACTCCCATCCTTAGAAATAATAAAACTACTTCCTCTGTTTGGCTAAAACTTCAGATGATTTGATTATAGAAACAATGTGGCAGAAAGTTTTGGTGAGAAAAAAACTGCTTTGGACTGCTATGCTTTTCTCAGTAGGTGCGTGAAAGTTGTATAATTATAACATTCTGCTCAGGATTCCTGATTATCAAGCTGCATCACCAAGTAATCACTTTTTTGTCTGCAGCCAGATGTTGTCAAATAATCCAAATCAGCTTTATGACTGAATCAATAAAGGCCCTGTCACACTGCCCAACGGATGCAAAATGTTTGTAAAAAGGACACAGCGGAGGAGAACGATGTTATCCGCTCTCAAGGGGCAAAAATTTTGCATACAACCGCAGAGCGATAACACGGAAAGAACGGATGGGGGGAGGGAACGCCAAGAGCAGAATGGAAAAGCCAGATGCGGAACCGAGAAGCCCTCACGCGGATGGAAGCGTATGAGAGAGGGTTGGCAACATCCGCTAGGCTTCCGGGGGACTCGAGGCAAAGCGGACACGGAACGGATACAGCGGATGCAAGAGTGGATGCCAGAGCGGATGAAGGGCATGCACAGCGGAAGCCTAGCGGATGCACGCGGAAGCCTAAACGGATGCCTAGCAATTAAATTGCCGTATGCAGGAGGATGCATTGCGAAAGCCCGGCGATATAAAGGGAAGCAGCTCGGTGAAGCAGGTCGACCATTCAGAGGAAAGAACCTGCTGCAGGACGGGATTAGACAGGCCTGTGCCTGCCCTGGCCTGCAATGCCTGCCTGCAAGCTTGATGCCAAGTCTTGCTGCCAGCCTTGCTGCCAGCCTCTCCTTCCAGCCTTGCTGTGCTGCCTGCCTCGCCACCTTGCTGCCCAGCCTCCCTGCCAGCCTTGCTGTCTGCCCTGCCAGCCAGTCTGCCTTTGCCACCTTGGTGCCTGAACTGTAACTGCTCTAGCGCATATAGTAGGTAGTCCTTAGGTGCGGTGTCACTGCCATGCCTGTTCACTGCCTTCCCTGCTTCAGCTCTGCCTGCAGTCTCGCAGCTGCCAGCGTATATAAGGTCTCCTGCTGTCCTGCATTAGCCTTAGACCTGGTTCTAGGCCTTAGGTGTGGCGAGTTCGAATTACGTCTTATCTTCCAGCCTTCTGCCGGATGCTCTTGGTTCTGCCAGGCTCTTTTCCTGTCTCCAGCCCAGCACACCACATGACCGCCATCCGGGGATAGAATCATGATCAAGCCTCAAGACCTATCTGATCTATGCCAATTTTATGTGTGTGGGGGGGACAAGGACAGGAAGCCATAACATCCCAACTCATGTAGCTGGAAAACATCACATACCTTGGCCCTCACTTCGTGGTTCTGCTGGTGCTTTTGCTGTATGGTAAACGGCTCTGACTGCTACTGGTAGCCTGAGAGCATCTCCTATGCTTTTTACTTGTTTCTGGTTTCTGGTTGATCGGTTTCTGATGCGGGGAACTACCGCACGTAAGTGGTCACTCGGCGGTGGACTCGCTTTGGAAATCACTAGCTAGGTGACTATCGCCTCGATTTGCTGCCCCGCAAGCCCCAATGCGTCTTAAATTCATTACCAGACACACCACCTCCCAGCACAGCAGACCATCCTCCTTACCAGCACTTTGGACCCTTCAGCCCGGCGGCAATAACTCTCCTTGAGACCAATAGTGTAAAACAGTAGGCGCCAAAGAAGGAAGTGCTCATTTGATAAGACGTACAATATTTTTTTTTGTTTTATGAGGTCAATATAGAGTTAGTTAGACAAAGATACTGACAATTACTGAGAATTCTACTACACCTTCGCTTCCATTTCTTTTTGTGTTAATAGAAGATACTTATGGTGGATTAATTCCCCAAAACTAATTTTAGAAAAATAGGATCATTAAGCACATATTGACACATGCTTGAGGAATGGAGAGAAATTATAGATTTTTATGCAATGTGGAATGGGCAGTGCGCGCACTACCCCTCCTGTTCCGCTCTCTTGCGCGAATGAGGTATAAAGAATTATGCTCGGTTGGGATAGATTAAAATCTTCCAGTACATAGCATAGTTTGGGACTTTGTGATGGGTCCACCCCTCCTATGGTGCCGACAGCTATGGCCCCTTTTATTATTTAATACATCAATGTAATCATCATCCACCACATGTCAACATAAAACAACAACCTCTTCATTAAATGCCGTGTTCATTGTAGGCCCACCCAACATAACATGGCCCAATCTCATAAATGTGATTGAGACAGGCTGAAGGAAGCATCCATTGTCATCTAGTTATCCTGTCCTTGCACTTCCACTGCTCCAGCTGGGGATGTTGCAGCACCACGTGTCTCAGGAGGTTGGCGCTGCTTCTTCCCATTGCACGTGAGGCTCTGTTGGGGCCTGCACATCTCAGTGTCCCATCAGTGTTTTGCCTCCGCCTGCAATTCCCCAGGCTCCAATGTCCCATTGCCTTGCTGGAGGTTCCCAACGAGCCTGTTCTGCAAGTACATGGGTAGCGGGTGCGCATGGAGATTGTGCAGGGATAGCAGCAAGCTTCCACGATCCTGCTCACGGTCTCTGTGATGCTGCATGGTGGTGAGAAGTACGCTGGAACCTGTTGGCCAGGATGCCAAGGACCGTTCTTCCACCACCGCACCTTGCCCTGGACAGCCTGTAGTTGAAGATCCTCTTCACGGGTTGAGGCATTTGGAGGTGTAGGGCTTCCATGAGGTAGGTTTGTGAGGGAGAAGCGTCATCCCCACGATGAAAGTTAGGGCACATCTTGCGTGTAGTTGCGCAGCGGGGTCTGGATCTTGGGAAGCCGGAATGAGGTTTGCATTCCAGCCCCTCCTTGAGGTGACTGGCATTGTATAACCTGGGCAATCCTGGAAATGAAGCCGTCGTCTTGAAGCATCATGTACATGACTTGAAGTCACCATCGACCATAGGTGAAGAGGATGATTCTGAAGAAGCGCCTTTGTAGTTGAATAAGGTGGACGCCGACTTGGCCTTTGGCGCTTTGCAGGCACGTGCTTCCATCTATGTCCCCAAACGGTGTGGGGAAGTTCCACTATGATACCACTTGCTCGCAACTTTCTTCATCCTTCTTCAGTGGAGGAGCACTGGAGGAGCTCCTCCAGTATTCTTCGAGATGGCCTGCACCACTTCTCTGACCACAATCTGACGTGTTGTTGTGGCACCCTCCAGCCGTACTGCATGCTCCTGTAGGTGGTCCCTGAGCCAGGTGGCACAGAGTCAGTGCCACTTTGAGCCAGGGTCCAGGCTTGGCCCGGAGTTGGTGCTCTGCTTGGCAACCTGGGTGTCAGCCAATGCACAACTTCATGCAAACATGCTGGGGCATCCTCATGAAGTTTCTGGAATGCACGAGGGTCTTCGTTCCTCAGCTCCACCATCAGCTTGTTGTACATCCGTACTCTGCTTTCTGGCGATCCATCTTCGGACCAGACACGTCTTGGCCGCCTCTTTTCTTCCCGTAGTAGAGTTCACAGAGCCTGTAGATGGGCTTCGCACTGTTGCGAAAGGATGGTGGCTGCCAAAGAGACTTTGTTACAATCCACGTGGACATGATGAATGCTGTGGAAAGAGAAGAGGCAGATAAGGCTGCAGAGGTCTGCACAGCAGGGCTGCTGGTCTGAAAGTGAGGTCCAGGTGAGTTGCTCCCCTTTTTATAGGCAGTATAGGTTTTCCACTATGTGTCCCTTTGATCCTCTAGCATCCTCTAGACATCCTTAATATCCGAAATAGGTCCCCCTCTGCGAATGTTTTTTCCGTTTTAAATGCTTTGTTTTCCGTTCTGTATCCGCTAGGCATCCGTTATGCATCCATTCTACATCCGTTCCGCTTCCTCCCTGCGTCCGTTTACCATTGAGCAGATGTAGTTGCGCGGATGCGCAGCGGATGCCTACGGATTATAGCGGATGCGTAGCGGATGCCTCGCGGATGCCTCGCGGATGCAGAATGGACGCATTGGATACATTTTCCGCTCAAAAGTTTTGAGCAGTTCAAAAACTTTCTGAGGGTATGAAATGTCAGTAGGACGGATGCTGGAACAGGAGGGGACAATAAGAGGGAAGCAAAACGGATGCAGTGAGTACAGAACGGAAGCATCGCGTTAACCAACGGATGGCAAGTGTTTTTCTCCATTTTACCTCCTGTTTCCATCTGTTGGTGCAGTGTGACAGGGGCTTAAGAGCCAATGTCTCTCATCAACACCCCTTACACAGCAGCTTTCTGGAGAAAAAGCAAAGGGGATCATACATATATATACCATTTGCAGGTAGGCATTTCTGGCACATAAGCAGCCCTAAAGTGAGGGAGGGGCATGAGTCTACACAGAAGACCTGCCAAAATGTTCTCCAGGTAGTCCTCAATTAGTGGCTGCTTTGGACGATGACCATTTGCACTTATACTGATGATGAAAAAGTAACATTGCATACAATTCTTACTTTAAGATTTTTACAGGTCTGTAAAGCAAAGGAAAGCTAAAATAAAAGTATAAGCACAGTCATGTGATTTTTCACATTAAGGACTAAGTTGATCGTACCAACTGTGGTCACTAAGTGAGGGCCACCTGTAATGTGCTTAATTTACAGAGATTATTGTGCAATTTAGAGCTGCAAACACAACATGCTTTGTGCTAAGATAGTCCTAGAAAGTGAGCCAAGCCACACTTCATGATACAGAATTTCCAAACAGTTTGAAAATTTGGATTTGCAAATATTATAATTACTTTATGAAAACCGTACATAAAAATAATCTCATACATGAGGTAGATTTTAGGCAGCAACTAAACCATTAATCCCCATGTGAATCTCATGAGTGAAGAGCTCCCCACAGCTATAGTCTGCCTTTTAACCTCTGTATGCTACATAAATTAAGTCAGCAATAACTGAAAACCACGAAATGTACCCAAAACATTGTACCCAAAACAGAAAAGTTGGTATTTCGATCTGATGTTTTCTCAACAGTTTTCAAAATAACAGCTCAAATTATGCCACCTGGTTTATTTCTGACCTGCCAATAGAACATAATGCCTCTCTCTTGTCATAATAAAAAAGAGAATCATATTTGGATGTAATATAAAAGTAACTAAATTCAGCTTCAGCAATAATTACATCATAGGTCTTCCAGCTCTAAGACAAACAAAAAAAAGTCAATCCAGCAGGCAGGCCTTATCATTTTATTACTAATCACTAGAGAGCCATAGACTTTGCAGTCCCTGAGTACCATGTAATAGTAAAACAACTATCTCTACATGTTCTTACACTGGAATGAGTGAAAACACAAGCAATTCTCTGCATGCATCAGCTTGAGTGCAGGCCCAGAATTGGGTACTAAGCTGATGTCTCTGAAGATATAAAAGGATGCCATATCTTTCTCAAGGTATGGCCTTTCACTGCATGGTCTTTGTCTGTATGTTGTGAAATGGTCAACCCAGCTTTGTATAAATAACAGCTGATATTTTCTTCCAGGCCTCTTCTTGGGTCTCTCTCTTTGGCATTATGGTGACTCAAGTACATTTTGGGACCTTACAGTTACTAAATAAATGTGAACTGCTGGGTAGAATGTTTGGGTTCTTGTCACTGGCTTGAATGGGCTCAAAAGTAAAAGAAGAAAGTGAGCTAAGCCTTATTAGTTCATGGATGGGAGACCACTAGAAAATCTCATGATTAATAAGACTAGTCTAGAAATTGGGGGAGGAAATCCTGAAAAAGGCAGTGACAAACTATTTGCTCTACTATTGTCATTGCTCTATCATTGTCAAAGAAAACTACATGCCCATTCAATCACTAGGAATTACTTATTTATTAATTCTACACTGTCATCATCAGCAACCTGAACTGCCAGGCTTTGTACTTTGGAAGTTTACATAAAAGTTTTCTCATGTATGTCTATATTTGTAAATTCAGAGATCTGATTATTTCTGAAATTCAAATGCAGTAAGAAAAAGATTTAATAAAACTAAGCATAATACCTTGGTCCATCTATCATTATAATACAGTTTGTTTGGTTTCGGCTTACTATATGACCCCTTGTAATTTAATAGCCTAGTAACACAATCCAGACATTACACTAAAATATAATGTTTTTTGTAAGCCAAACCCCTTCCTTATTACAGAAAATGATTTATGGCTGTCATTAATGGGATAGCTTCAATTGTACTGCTTTTATTGTATGTATACTACATTTTAATTATCATTTAGCATTTAAAATTGTTATCTCTTACTTTATTCTACTTTATTGCAAGTTGCCCTGGGCAAACTCAATTCTAGACAGCAAACAATGTAATTAATTAAAATAAAATCCACAATCACATCTGTTCAGAATTTGTAAATAGCCTCCAGTATAATCTGTTTGCAAAAAGGAGTATGTCAGTACATGCCAAGGGCTTTGATGGATGGACAGCCACATAAATACGTTAAACAAATAAATGTAAAAATTAACAATGCTTCTCACTTCTCTCCAACTTACTCCAAACGACCAGAAAAACTTACTATACTACTTTTTTTGCTATGGAAACAGTCAGTGTGATTTTTCCATTCAGAAACAGTCTGCGTGTTGTTGTTTTTTAGGGTTGGTTTTTTTTTGATGGGGGAAGTACTCTCAGGGATGTAAGGCCCTATAATTAGGTCAACATTACCAGTGCAAACTAACAAATGATTCAAGAGACAGATGGAAGCACACACATGCATTCAGGAGATGGTAGCCAACTGTCTTCCTCTTATAATTTTAATTACTGCCTATTGTGAAAATATTAAGCATATGATATTCACAAGTAACATCAATGATGCCAAAATGACAATGAGCATAACAAAATCATCATGCAAATGTCACCATTAAGCACTTGCATTCTGAACCAGCAAAGATGTGTACATGTGGGTGTGTGTATCATCATGCACAATTCATTTATTAACACTGTGTACGCACAGAGGCCCATCCACATGAGAATCTTCCCAGGAAGAGGTTAAGCATGTAGCAATACGAAGAATTATACTAATGTAGTTATGAATTAAAATCAACAGTGCTCAGTCAGGCTATCTAATCACTCCTATATTTCCAAGAAGCACTGCCAACATCATGTTTTATGTTTCATTAAATGCACTGAGTAGTAAGTGTGGATATTATTTTAAAAGGACTGATTTATACAAGGCGAAACTCAATTAGAGCTAGAGTTAAAGCAGAGGTAAAATGTCTATTATTCTGGAAGGGACAATAATTATTTCAATTTCTCTAGGCAGTAATATAATTAGATCATTCTAAACTCTGAATAGCATTGTATATTTGAGTTCCTGCAATTCAAAAATGTTTCGATGCAACTGTTGTAGTTCGCCGGCAGCCAGTCAGACATCAGAGGTATTGAACAGTGAGGACAAAAGGGAACCAGTCAGGGAGTCTAGAGAGGACTTGAACAGGGGTCCTGCATCCGATGCAGGATGGGGCCAGGACCATCAGAGAGTGGGGTGCTGCCTTCTGAGCCTTCGGAGTCTGGCAGCAGCAAAGCAGAGGATCCAGGGGAGCCTGTTCCCAGTGTGCATGTACGCAGAACTGCTAGAAGGCAAGAGCAGCTGAATCAGAAGGGGCAACTCAGGAATAAGGCTGGGAGGTGATTACCCCTCCCATAAGGGATAAAAGTCAGGCCTCAATGACAAAAAGCTTTGCAGGAAGCAAAGCAGTTCAGTAATTTCCAAGTCCTTCTTGAAGCTCTGTACTCTGATCAATTTTTTCTGGGTTTGGGGGTTGGTTTATATTAGCCTTAATTGGACTTGTTTTTTGACAGCATTCTACAGCACTGAAAAGTGTGCTCTTATCTGGAGGAACTGTGTATAATTAGTATTGACTGGGAATGCAAGTAATTCCCAGTGTTGCATTAAGATAGGTTTTACTTTTAAAATCAGTTTGTGTTTTATTAAGTTTGACAAAGGCTGGGTCAGAACAGCAACTCCATTTACTATAAATTTGGTGAAAGATTATGGATCCCCACAATATTATGAGGGCTTCCATGTACTTATTTGTTAATTTTCCTTATCTTTCAATAACTCAAGGTAGATTTCCTTTCATTTGATATCCAGGGCCAAATTCTGTGAAATAAAGGGGATGTCAAGATTGGAGATAGAGGCAGGTCCAAAAGTCAGCCAGTGACCTCCTATCATTGAGGGTGAACTCCTGGTCCAAGTCCAGCGTCTCCATATATATTCTTGTAGAGCAGATTGTAACTGAAAAGTTGGGTGTGTACTTTGTTTCTGGAACCAGAGCCACCTGAAGAGGCTTGCTAATCACCCAATCTTCCATACTCAAGTATGGAATCTCATGATTTTGAATGACAGAACTTATCCTTGGGGAAAATGTAATTCAAAACAAGATTTCTCCCCAAAATCTGTTGCATGCTTCAAGAGTTTAAAAACAACTGGATCCCAACCCAATACTTCATTTTATGGATTCAGAGTGGGACTACCTTAAAAACTTCACAAATGGAAAGAGGAGACACTTAGGTAGGTAGCTGTCATTGTTTCGAATAAATCCAGGATTCTAGTTCTGGTTTAGAAAACATTTCAGATCAAATTACAAATAATTCTTAATCTTTATTTCCCCAATAATGTCTGCTGCTCTGTTTTTTAAAAAGTGTTGTCACCTAAGTAGTTTTGTCAAGTGTTGGAATGTCACAATATAAAACATGGAACCCACAGTCATGATGAGATGGGCATCATATAAATTTAATAGATAAATAATTGCAGTATTTGTATGATGAAGTCACAACTTGTATCATCTTTGTAACTTTTGTATTTTTGTATCTTTATGATTGGTTGTGGATACCATTGAGCCAAAGGCAAATAATATCAAGAGAAAAGAACATGTAAGTTAACTTCTAGCAACTATTTTGTGGATACATAATTGTCCTAATAGACAATATAGTAGGACTAAGCAAAGAAATATCTATTTTATTTTATTTATTTATCTATCAATATTCTATTCTATTCTATCTCTTTTGTTAACCAGTAATTTGGAGTGAAGTTTGTTTTCAAGTTAAAATTGGCAAGTGCTATTCTGAACCAAGCCATGTAATTAAGAAATTAAGTTTGAAAATTTGGAAGATTACTTTCCCAATAGATTTTAATTCTGACTTTGGTCAGGCTTTTCAAAGCCAGATTCAAAATATTCATCTCTTTTACATAATTTGTTATCGTTAGCATAATTCAAAGCTTACATTTGCTTCTGGCTCAGTAGATGATTTGACTCAAAACAGTGATCCTTTCTAATTATCAAGGTATGCTGCTAAGATGAAGATAAAGGGGATCTAGCATTGCCAAAAGAGAATACTGGATAAACCAATTCTGAATTCAGAGCCTTCTGGGGAAGAGGATATGGTACATAAAAGAGAAACAAATATTGTCATGGAAAGTCTGCCAAATGTATTCAAAGACAAACTAAGGAGCCGACAGATTTAAGAAGAGGAATGACAGAGAAAGGAGAGTGATTTGTAACACAGAATAATTTAGGAAGTTCCTTTCTTGATATTCTTTTGCCTCCAATTGCAGTATCCAAAACAGATTTCTAGGATTTTTTTAAAAAGACACACACACATAAAAAACCCATCATAACTATTCACAGTTTGGCTATACATATTAAGCTGTAACGTTCCTTGTTTGGAAATAGAACAGTACAGTATGCAAACACATGATAATTGTTGTTGTTGATATTGATGTTGGTGGTGACGATGGTGACAATGACTAATCAAAAGTTGGAGTTCAGAGTTCTGTGTAAATCAAGCTATTTTATGTCTGCCTTTCCTTTCCAAAATATTCATATTCTGATAGTCTCAGACTGACTTAAAAGCGTTGATCCATAATTCTTGTAATCCAAGTGATATGTTAGATCTTGGATATGTATACGAGTATATACAGATATACAAACACACCAGTGTTATTTCTCCCTAAACCTGTACTCATGCACAACATATGACAGCCGCATACACTCTCCCCTACATTACCATAAATATTCATTCATGTTTGCTATCCTTGCAGTCGAAATGCAGTAATTTTATCCCCTTTACAAGAAGGAATAAATCAACTTCATGTCATATCTTTCCTCCTAAAGAAAAATTGATAAATTTTTATACTCTTGACAGTAAAAATGAAACACTTTTATCCCCTTTCAATGAAATGACTTCCCCTTTACTGGCAAAAAATCATCACTTTCAAGCCTCCCACGGCCACTTGCCCACTCTGGCCCAACAACTCTCGGCTTTCCTGTGCCCGCACATGTCTGGATTACCTGCATCCATCTGCTGCTTGGAAAGGAAATCAACTCACCTGCGCTGCGCGAGCTGTGGCTATTGCCACAGTGTCGGCCTGGGCACGCTCACCGCTTGTATTGGCCACACCCACCCCCTTCACTGGGGCTTTTTTGGGGGGATATGGCTTATATTAGCAACATGCTTAAAAATCAGGCCAGGGTTTATTTGGGGGTAAGTCCTATTTTTGGAGAAACACAGTATCAAGACCTCTCTCTTTCCCTCAACCTTTGGATCATGAAGTGCTTAACTCCCAATTGATCAATGGTGTTATTGCTGTTTGAATCACAGTTTTATTGTTGATTGTTGTTTCTTAGGTGTGTACTGTGTTTTTTGTAAAAAAAATGTTTTGTTGTGTTTTGTTTTTTGTAAGGTGCCCAGAACTCAACTCTTGGCTGAGTTGAGTAGTCATGTAAATGTTTTAAATCACTAAATTGCAACATTGGACTTGCCAGGAAAACAGATGGCTGCAGCAGCAGGACCACAATGAAAATACATTTTTGGCTACAAAGTCTGCTGAATGCAAAAGTCCAGTTGTTCAGGAAAAGTTCCACAGAGAAGGTATGTAGAAGGAAAGAACTGAAGTATATCACCAGACAAGAACAAATAAGGATGTTCACATTTAAGTCAATATTTACATTCACATCCAGCTTACCCACTTAATGCTTTCCTTCATTTAAAGAAAAAGAAACTAAAAGGGTTGACTCACATACAGTGGTGTTCCTTAATCTAGTGTTCTCCTGATGCTTTGGACAAACTCCCCTAATCCGTTGATTTAAATCCAATACTTTTCAAGGAAATAATCTGAGAAACCTTGATTTAGTGTGCTGTTAAAATCTTGTCCAGTAATCTTGTCTTTTTCAATTCTCTATGATCTCTAGAGATGGCTATTGCACAATCTAAGGAAAATATTAATTTTGGAGTTACAAGCAGCACAGCCATAGTACATATGACTCTGAACCATAATAATTATAAATAGAAATATTTTTAAAGTTGGCTCAGGACAGAGATGTGAAAGAGAAAAATGAGCTGTACCTTTTTTTAAAAAAACCTACACATTATTGAATTCAGGGACAGCAACCAGCAACAACAAAACATATGAAAACCAATTTTGCAGACCTCTCACTGCTGCATCAAAATGTTTTTATATTATGTTTTTTGTACTAAAAAGGTATAAAAAACATGCAGTGTATGTGAACTTTGGCCTTTGAGCTAAAAATTGTGGGTTCTAACTGTTGGGAATATAAAATCTCCTTTTGTGGTTTTGAACAATGTCCTTTATTTATACATTCAATTTGCTACATGTTGATAATCCTGAATGCAGTAACAGCAATTTAAAAGATAATATACCAATTAGATAGAACTAATTAGAAAACCTGTCCATCATTAAAATCTAGGCCTAATTCAAAACAGCTTTAAAAATGTGTTTCCTTTTCCTGAAAGCAAACCAAATTTCTTTGCCAGTAGAGAAACAGGTATTTTTTCAATGTCATATCAATGTACTAAAAATAGTAATGTGTTGACAACTGGCCTGTTTCATTTTTGTGAGCCTACAATATACGTAAGGTGATGATCATAAGCACACTTACTTAGAAGGAAAAAGCATCTGACTTATTTGATTTGATTTAGATGTTGCCCGAATCCCAGACAATTCTGGGTAGCTTACAACATAACAAGTAAAAATACAAAAAAGTAAGAACAGAACAAACACAAGGGAAAACAAGATGATGAATCTGATCAACAGCACAAAAACACATACAATTACATCCAGTGAGGGGCTTCTCTCACCCTATCCTGGGCCTATTTAAAGCCCTCCAGAAGAGCATCAAGATCTCAGGGTTAGGGTTACATTTCCTGGGCCCTGATAGATGACATTATTTAACTGAAAGGACCCAAGGCATGCCAACCTTTCCAGATTGAATTATTAAATTACTTCTGAATCAATATGCAACCCCATTTTCTGAAGAAGTGGCAATGATTAGTGGTTTAGAAAGCCAAGTTGTCCAATTCTAGGACATTTCTGGGAGCACTATTTTCTAAAGATGGGTCCAAGGAGATAGAACTGCAAAGATCCTTTCTTCATTATCATCACTGGCCCTTTGAGAAAGGGAAGAGACAATTTATCACTTTAACCATCAGCCCAAAACAGCTTGCCAGCCAAGTACAAGACATCATACGGTGTACGGATGGAAAGCAATTACACTGAGCATGGTGATCTGGAGGCTCTTTTTAAGATGCACGTACAATCTACGAACTACCCAAAATGCTGGTTTCAGGTGCTCTTCCAAGGCAATCTTTCAAGTAGAATTATTCAGGGGTAGGATTCTACCAGTTCTGTCCGGCTCTGTAGAACCGGTAGCTCTGAAGAGCAGCAGACACAGAACCGTAAATCACCGAACTGATAGTTATACCGGTTGGATCCCACCCGTGGAATAATATGACACTTAGCCAAAAGTAAAAAAATATGAAAACTATGAAAACAGTACGTTGATAGCAGTACTAAGAACAAGCAGAAAGCAAGGCTTGCTTTCTCTCCTTGCAGATGGCCAATTTTTACTCCATATTCACAAAAACAATTTTTCTCTTTTATTACATCATATGTTGAAAATGTGGCTTAAGAGAACAAGTTTTTAAAAAGCTGTTTTTTTCTGTAGAGTTGGAAATAATATAAAACATATATCTAGCCACAATATTTTAGCCCATGTTCTCAACAAGAGCTGTTATCCTGGCATCCATATTTTTATTTTTAATTCTTTTTTTAATTCTTTTTAAAGGAAGAATATCGCTATATGGTTCTTTACGAGAGTTAGACTTTGCAGAAGTCTCTAAAAAGCAGCAGTTACCAGGGTTTGAGTTGAGAAGATACACTCAAAGAGAGCAGCTGCCCATGTGGTAAATCACCAGAACTAGACCATGAAATACTTTTCCTGACAATGAAATACATTCTAGCATTACATATATTGATTATTTTGCATTCTTTTCTTTTGTCATATTTTGTCATACGTGTGAGCCACCCAAAATTGGTCTGAAGTTGGATGAAATGAATGAATGAATGAAGTTTGGGTCTAATTTGGCAAAGGTTACTATTCTGAAATAGTATCAATGAAAAAATAGCTGAAAGAAAGAAAACCATGATTTCAATAGGTATGGAAGAACTACAAGCCTAGCCACAGTTCTTAAAAGAGTTCAGCGATTCAAAGTACACTTTTAAAACATCCTGTTCCTAAAGTCTAATTTCATACTTCTGTTATTATCTAACACTAGATTTAAAAAGTCTAAGTAATATAAAGTAATGCCAATTGTGATAAGACTGAAATCTGCCCGTCGCTGACCATATAAAGCCCATGTCACAGTGAACCAACGGATGCAAAGAGGATGTAAACTAACAATGGAAAAAAGCCTTGCCATGCCGTTCGAAAACGCGACTGTACTCAACTTGCCGCCGTTTTTGCTTCCTCTCTATCCGTCCCAGCATCCGTTTATTTTGCAACGATGATCTCCGCTCCAAACGTTTTTGGGCTGCCTAAAACTTTTGCACGGAAATCTATCCAGTTCATCCGGTCTGCATCCGCTACGCATCCTTTACACATCCGCTATATCCCGCAAGGCTATCCGCTCGCGCATCCGCGGACTTCCATCGCCCGGGACGCAGGAGGAAGCGGAACGGATGCAGACGGATGCAGACGGATGCCTGCGCGGACTGCAGAATGCGAAACAAAGCTTTAAAACGGAAAAACGTTCCCAGAGCGGGACCTATCTCGGACTATTTAAGGATGTCTGCGAGATGCCACTAGAGGCATGCCTTAGAGGCATGCCAAGGAGACACCTGATACTGCCTATAAAAAGGGGGGAGCAACTCGCCTGGCATTCTCACTTCAGAACAGCAGCCCAGCAAGTGTGGACCTCTGCAGCCTTTCCATCTGGCTGCTTTCCTCTTCCACACAGCATCCATCATGTCCACCGATGGATTGTAACAAAGTCCTGTTGCGCAGGCCACCATCGTTTCTGCAACAGTGTGAAGCCATCTGCGGCTCTCGGAAGTCTAGCTGCGAAAAGAAAAGCGAGCCACCCAAAAGAGTCTGGATCCGAAGAGTTGGTTCACCAGAAAGAGGCAGGGAGCTGTACAACAATCTGATGAGGGTGGGAGCTCAGGAACGGAAAGACACTCGGGCGTTCCGAACTTCAGAGGATGCCTCCAGCCATGTTTGGACAAGTTAGTTTATGTAGCAGCTCACACCCAGGGTTGACCAAGAGCAAAAACACCAGCTTCCGGCCCAGCCTGGAACCTGGGCTCAGGGTGGGCAGCTGACTCTGCCCACCTGGCCTCAGGACCTCCTTACAGGACAATGCGATAGCTGTATGAGGTTGCCACACAACACCATCAGCACTGTGGTCAGAGAAGTGGCCGCAAGGCCCATCATCGAAGAATACCTGGGAGCGCTCCTCCAGTGCCCCTCCACTGGAAGAAGGATGAAGAACGAGAAAGGAGAAAGTTGTGCAGAGCAGTGGTATCAGAGTGGAACTTACCACAACATCGTGGCTCGTGCGTGCAGCTGACTGGTAGCTACCTGGGCCTGCAAATCTCCAAACCAACTCAGGCTTCCACTTATTTGCAACTACAAAGGACTTCTGTCAGCATCATCTCTTCGCCTATGGTACGAATTGGCTGACTACAAGTTTCAATGGTACATCGATGCTTTTCAGGCAGTGTGCTCATCTTCAGCTCACTCCAGGTATTACAACCCAGTCACCTCAAGGAGGAAGCTGGAAGGGCAACCTTCATCATGGGCTACCCCAGATCCAGACCCCTGCCAACGACACAACAAGGTGTTGCCCTACTTCATCTGACGGGGATTGACGCCTTTCCCTCACAACCTTACCTCATGAAGCCCCTACACTTCAGACTCCTCACCTCGTGAAGAGAGGATCGTTCAACTAACAGGCCTGTCCAGGCTAGGCGGGTGTGTGGACAACGCCTTGCATCCTGCTGCCAACAGTTCAGGTACTTCTCAACATGCAGCATTGCCCCAGAGACCGTGGGAGGATTATGTGAAGCTTTGCTGCCATCCTGCACAATGCTCATGCACACCCGCTACCCAAGTCTTGCAGAACAGGCGTCGTGGACCTCAGCAAGGCAATGCGGGGCAGGGAGCCTGGGAATGGAGGCAAGGCGCGAACGCGGATCGACACTGAGGATGGCAAGGCCCCAACAGAGCCTCACATGAAAGCGAAGAAGCAGCGTAACCTCCTGAGACAATGGGCAACTCCCCAGCTGAAGCAGTGGAGTGGCAAGACAGGATGGTAGATGCTTGATGGATGCTTCCTTCAGCCTGTCTACATCACACGGATGAGATTGGGCCATGTATGTCTTGGTGGGCCTGACAATGAACAGGGCGTTTAATAAGAGTGTGTTTTATGTTGACATGTGTGGATAATTATTACATATTTATGATAATAAAGGCCATAGGTGTGGCACCTGGTGAGGGTGGACCATACAGTCCACTATGCTTTGCCACTGCGGAGGTTTCTATCCCACAGCTTATCTTAACCCATCCCACATATCTTAACCCATCACAGCATGCAAAAGTTATAAATCATTTCTAAAAGTTTTCCAGGCAAGACTTTATTAAAAAAAAGAAATGAAGCACAGTGTGTGAATCATAAAATAGACTTTATTAACAACAAGCTATTAAGACAAAAATGAGTCTCTCGGTACTCCTCTTGGTTCGCTCAAGTCCAGGGGTGAAGGTTCAGGTGCTGTGGAGGTGCTGGTGTTAGTGTGCTTATTCATCAGCTCCTCCAGAAGCAGAGCAGCAGAAGCTCCAGCCCCAGAAGGAGCGAGCCCGTTGCCTGCAGAAGCCCCAGGGAGAACCAGAGTGAGGGCCAGGGGCTGGATGGTAGCACTGTCCCTCTTGCCAGTGCTGCAGCAGATGCGGCTGAGGCTTGCTGTTGCTTCCGCATGGTTTGTGGGTTCTGCTTGCCCGGCCGGGAGGCCGGCTAGGAACCAAGGGCTGGCAGCAGGCTGCAGGGAGGCAAGCACCAAGGGCTGGCAGGAGGGCCTGGCCAGGCAAAGGCAGGCACCAAGCTGGCAGCAGGCAGACAGCATGGCTGGCAGGCAGGCTGGCAGGCAGGCACCAAGGCTTGGCAGAAAGTGCTGGCACCAAGCAGGCACCAAGGCTGGCAGGGAAGGCAGGCACCAAGGCTGGCAAGGAAGGCTGGCAGGCAGGGCACCAAAGGCTGGCAGGGAAGGCAGGCAGCAAGGTGGCAGGCAACTGGCTGGCAGCAAGGCTGGCAGGGTTGAGGCTGGCAGGGAGGCTGACGCAAGTGCTGAGTAGGCAGACATTGGCAGGCAGGGCAGGGCAAGGCACCCATCCTTCCCAGCAGCGGGTCTTTCCTCGAAATTGGCGACCTGCTTCCGAGCTGCTTCCATTATTATCCGCGGGGCCTGATGCAATGCCATTCCCCCCGCATGCGCATTAACGCCAGGCATCCGCTAGGCTTCCACTCTGCATCCGCTTAATCCGCTGTGCTATCCGCCTGTACTCCGTTCCGCGTCCGCTTTGCTGAGGCCCCCCCCGGAAGCCTTGAGGTGTGCGCCATCCGGTCTCATCCGCCTCATCTGCTGGCTCCGTTCCGCATCCGCTTTGATCCTGCCCTCGCGTCTCTTCCCCGCGTCCATGTTATCTGCTCCGGTTATGGCAAATTTGTGCCCTTTTGAGGAGCGGATAACAACGGATGGAACATTTTGCTCTCCGCGTTGTGTCCTTTTTGCATCCGTTGGCCAGTGTGGACATGCTGAGCAGCCAAAGGTACACTTCTGTTGGCTTTCTCTTGATTCATGTCGCTCCAGAGATGAAGGAGATGGCAATTCTGAATATTGAGAACTATTGCCTCTGGTCAATATGATCTGATGACATCCAATGCTTGCAGTTAATACTGTTTATGAACAAAATTTTTGAGTTAAAAATCTGGGAGGAGGTTTTCATATTTTCGCTGGGGTGTTTTTTTCCATATGTGTGTTATTCACAGCAACCTTTCACTTACCAGACATTTTCTTTCAGTGGAATTCCAACTTTAGACTTAAACATAGGTCAGAAAGGGAGCTTTGGAGAACCAACGATTCAGAGAAGTGCTGTTTGTCTTGTTAGTTAGGCGATACTTCCCCGCAAACACCCTACACTTCCACCAAGTAGCAAATAAATATGAGCAGGAAATTTTAAGCATCATATTAACTAATAGGAACAAACAACACCAATGTAATTATTGTTGTTTCCTCTCTATTTGAATTTGATTAAGTGACCTTAGTGGCAGGGAAAGAAAAGGAGAAGACACATCCTAATTGTAGAAATGTCTACCTGAAAGTTTATCAAGGTATACACTCCTTTTATTATTATAAGAGGGTATACACTAGAACAGTATTTCGCACCTGGATCTCCCCCTCCAACAGACATTTTGAACAGCAGTGATTCCATATTCTCACAAATAACCTCTTTTCTTGCCACCCCTGCCTCTTTAAACAACTGCTATTTCCCTAAAAGATCTGTTCATTTCCTAATGTATCACACCTCCAGATTGTTGCCAGAGAGTGTTAATCAGCACTTTTACTTTTGCTCATTAATAATCTCAACAGGGAATGAGAAGCAAAGCAGCAGTCTTTTGATATTTTCCTCAGATGCAAAACAGAAAAGGAAGGGCACTCCCAGACAAACAAAAGGGATCTATAATAAAATTATAGAAGGCTTCTTTAAGAGAGCACTGAGGCTATTGATTTTATTTATTGGCAAAAGCCCATCATATTTGATTGTTGCAAGATAGCACAACTTTTACCAAAGTTGGAGCTATGACTACAATGCCAAGTATTTCCAAACAACATTTTACATGATAATTTTCATGAGGCATATGATTTGCAGTGATATAAAGAGTTTCATAGATGGTATCCAAAATGAGACAGGAGCTTAAAAAGACAAGTACTTACAAGTTGTTCCAATCCATCTTTCCACAATATGCCATAATGAATTCAAAGAAGGCAACCCCATCCCATGATTCTTTTTTTTCTCTTTCCCATCTATATCCAACGATGGGAAAACACAGCCCAAAGTAGAGAAAAAGAGCTGTCAATTTTATTGGAAGCCCACATTCTCAATAACATTTAATTTCTGCCCATACACTTCTAAATGTGATATATTCCATAAAGCCAGTATTCCATAGTTCCCCCTCACAGGAACTGTAAAGAATGCCCAAGCATCATTTAAACCCATTAATCAATGCAAGAAGCAAGATTAATATATAAAATGCTTCAGTATTTGACAGTATATTGCAGGATTTCTGTACTTGCTGTGTTGGAGACGTGTTTGATGAGTTCCATCCTTGGAATCTATGTATATATTTTCTATTCTACTCTATCCTTGCCACAAATAAAGAAAGGAACAGGATTTAGTCACATAGAGCAGTGGCCGCCAACCAGTGGGCTGGGGACCACTGGTGGTCCACGAGAAAATTTTGGTGATCCGCAGAGAACTGTCACCCCCAAAGCACCCCCTCAAGCAATTTATCCAGGCTGCATGGGAACACAAGGCTGTGTCACTTGCATTGCGAACAACACGAGGTAGTGAGGGGAGGAGGGAAAGGGGAAAGGGGGAACTTGCCCCACTCGCCACACATGCCATGCCTGACTACTGGGCTGCTTCTTTCCACTTCTTTCTTCTGCTTTTGCCTGCACACAAGGAAAGCAGCAAAAGTCTTTCTTCCTCTCCCCCAAACCTTGCCAGTAATGAATCTTTGGGATCCTGCAAGGCCTCCTGCTCAAGAGGCTGCGCTGTCAAAGATTCATTTCTGGCAGAATTTGAGCGAGAAAGAAAGACTTCTGCTGCTTCTGCTGCTTTCCTTGCATAAAGCCAAATGCCTCTCTCTCTCTCTCTCTCCCCCTGAGAACGGAGACAATAAATATCCTGCGATCCCAAATAAAGAATGATCGATTGATAGGAAAATCATGCATGGGGTGGGGAATTTTTCTGCAGACTTTTTTGGGGATTTTCCCAGGGTCTCTGGTCCACAGGATTTAAAGTTATGAGTTTGGTGGTCCCTGAGGTCCAAAAGGTTAGTGACCCCTGACATAGAGTACATGCATTTTTAATATTCATTATTCTGGAAGCAATTTTACAAGAAACAGTTTTCAGAGACAATCTATCTTTCCATCAGATATACCTGAGAAGCAGACAGATGGAGGGGAATACTGCCCACAATCATTTTCAGCCATGTAAATCTCTCTCTATGTGCAACACTGAATAATCATTCAAATCTAAGACATTTTAGCGGGCACAGTTCACACATTCAGTTGCCAGCCATGCAATGTTGAGAAACTAAGTGAAACTATATCAAGCTGCAAATGTGCATGTGGGAATTAACTTTTACATTTTCCCATAAACGAAAAAGAAGAGATGGAACTTTCAAGAAAAAAAATTGAAGGTATAACAAGTGACACAACTTAGAAAAAAACCATAAAGCTAGGAAGACACAGCAAATTAAACTATTAAAGATACCTGGCATAATACAGAGCTCCAAGGCAAAGTAAGTGGAAGGCAGAAAAAAATAACAGCTTTGATAATACTAATTGCTAACTACCCAGTCAAGAAGATATTTTCCCAAAGAAAACTGCACATCTATCAGAGATATAATAAATAGTAAAAGGGAATTTTAATTACTCTAAAATTATTTTAGGAGCTATATATGTGGTCTGTCCAGGGAATCCCTGGCCTCTTTTTCCTACAGAAGTTGGAGGAAGGCACATAAACAGTTGCTTTGATCCTAAGCAACAGGGTAGAAAACAGTCCATAAACAGCATAGCAATACTGGGAACTCTAAGAGAAAGTGAAGCACTTCTACCATACCTCCTGCCTCTGAGAAATCTCTGCGATGGATGAAGCACCAGATGACTAGAAGTGGGCAATACTTGTTTCTATCAAAAATAAATCTAAAAAAAATAAAAAACAAAAACAGGAAGTGGGGAACAGAATCCAGAGTATTATCGACTAGTCAAATACTAAATTTGCAGATGGGAGAAACATCGAGGAATAGGGAGAGATATAGGGAAGGAACCTTAATTTCCTAGAAAACGGATGCTAATTTCAAATTAAGATTTGATGGGACAGAAAAGGAGTAGAACCACTGTAACATGGTGCCTCCAACTCTTGCAAGTAGTTTCGCATACACAAACATGGTGAAAGGCATTAAATGCTTCTGATAAGTTCAACATGAAAGTGCAGGAGAAAATAAATACAGTTTATGAAGTTAGGGTAAATAAGCCATGGTACACAGACAACACACCAGTTGTATCCAATTTGCAGCATGCCTAGCACTATTATTTTCTAATAGTGGCAAAATAGCACCAGAACTTGCACCCATTTCTAAGTGATGTAAGAGTGGGAAATTGAGCAGTTTGCCTCTAGGGGGCGATCTCTTCCTGACCCCATCATAAAAGAAAAAAAGAAAAAAAGCTAAAAGAAATGGTCAATATCACAGCATCACTAGATAACTTGTGGCTGTCTTTCAGAAAGTCATGTTCACCTACGTGCCCCCAAATATTTAAACTTTACCTGCTCCAGGATTAAGGCAATGAAATTGTGAAGTTAATCAGAGAGGAATGTCATAAAATTTGAGTTGACATTGATATAACTTTCAATAAAATATTTCTTTTTAGCTTTGATAGATTTATATCAAAAAGCTATACTGAAACTGATAAGATTACAAGCAATCTTTTAATTTTGAATGATAAATTAACAATAGTAAACTTAATACAATTACATTTGCATACATTAAAAGCTATTCAATATATATCATAATATTAAATGAAGTTCTTCCAAAGTTCTTAGGAAGCTGCCCAATTCTATCTGAACCAAGTTATTAAGCTATTCATCCATCATCTCCAGGAACTTACATAGTCAATCTATTGAGCAATTCATCTCTTCCTCTTTCCCTTTCTGACAGTGGAAAGAAAGATGCAATACACAAAAATAGCAGATTCAAACAGATAGTGAGAATGAATGAAAACAATCCATAGATATTCCTGTTTCTGATTTTAATGGGGTAAGGCAATGACATCTAAAAAATTCCCCTATAGCAATCAAATAATCTGTATTTTGCCCATATGTGGGCTGTACTGAAAATTATAATTTTGGAATGTTCCTTTATATTTGGGGGATGATGGTTCAAATAAAAATAGTTCAGTGAGTAAAAAATTAGCAACTCTAGTGGCCTAGTTTTGTATCTGGAGTGAATTCTGTACATAATGGGGAAACGGACCCTCTTACCAGAAGGTAGCTCCTGCAATCAGAAATATAAGTCTTCAAAATACCTTTATTTTGCTTTTTAATCAGAAAATTATTTATTTTTTCAGCAATGCAGAATCAGAATGTTATTACTAATAAGATCCTCCAGTCTAACAACTCCTGTTTGTCATTTGGATCCTTTTTGTTATGGGCCAAAACATTTACAAATAACTGGAGCATATTGTGCTAAATTATCACTGAAACCTACAACTGCACAAAATCTTAAAAATCATCCAGAGTGCCTCTGTAGCCTGACATACCTCCTGTCCTGCTAGTTCAAACTACACTTGCATTCTAGAGGAAACTATTCAAATGTCACTCCACCATCACAAATACATTCAAAAAGCTAAATGCCAGCAAACCAATTTTTTGCTTTGTAAACATTCCCAGAAAAAGAACTAATTAAGCTTACAAGTAGAGAAATATCCCAAATAATAGCCAAACAAGACTGCCTTTTTTTTCTCAAAGAAATCTGTGCACCCATCTCAAGATAGGAACACTATATAGATGTTAGAGTAAAGATCATAGAAACTATACCTGTTCTCTGTACTCTTTTTTTTAGTGTCAGTTTCCTCTCTAGAAGGTCGATAGCCATCCATTTGTCAAGAGCAAAAATAAAGCACGTTATTAAGAAAACTGCCAAATGAGGACACCAAGATACCTCCCGACGTTTTAATCTGGGCAAAGACAACACTTGGAGTTGCATAGTCCCCCTTCCTCAAAGTTATTAAGATTATCGATTAGTATCAATATGTCTCAATTAGGCATCGGAAACAAATCAAGCATAAAGGAAATAGAACCTAATTAAGAGATGCAAACACTACCTACTCTCTTTGTTCAAGGTCTTCTCCTTGGGAGAGAAGTGGGGGACACTTACCTTCATTTCACTCTTATCTCTCCCTTTTAAGGTAAGCCTACATGCCCTCAGATTCTGCACACCACTTTATTTCAATGCCTTGCCATGCAGGAAAGACGATTTCGCACAAAGCCCATGAGATGCAAGTACTATGCAGCCTATTACAACAACACATCCTTCAATTTAATCTGCATTTTTCAGAGGGAACAAATGTAAAAACAATTCCTGCTTATCAGAACAAAATAAAAAAAATGGCTTTCATTGTGAATGTGCCACATACCAAAAGATGAGTTCACAATACAACTTTTATAATAATTAATGCCCATCATTTAAAAAATCTCAGTCACTGCTCCTAACATCATAATAAATAAATACAAATGATTAAGGAAGACCCACCATTCATCCCATTGTAGAGACCCCTATGATGGGGTGACAGATCATCTGCAACTTGTCTCCTTAAAGTGCCTTCTCTGCTACCATTGCTCAAATGTTTGAGGTGCTCAGGACTTCCCCCATAATGCTGCTTGAGATGCTCAGGACTTGTGCCTCTCACTTTTGGGAGGTGTTCTGAGCTTCCACTCAGAGCATGCTTTTGAAGAAGTTCAGGGCTTCCACTGCTGCTGTGCTTTTGGTGTTCTGGACTGCTCCCAGGCCTATGCTTTTGAAAGTGTTCTGGGCTCCCACTCAACATGTGCTTTGGCAGTGTTTCTGGACTGCTACAACTGTGCTTCTGCTGCTCTGAAGTACCTTTGGTTAAGATTTTATGATGCTCTGGACTTGGTCCTTTAAGATGTTTCTGGTGATCAGGATTTCCAGAACTTCGAGGTTTGTGGAGGTGGTCAGGGCTAGCACTCTGGTGCTTTTGATGCTCAGGACTTCCCTCACTCCTTGTTTTCTGAAGGTGCTCAGGACTTGAGCTTGAATGGTGCTTATGGTGATCAGGACTATCAGTACTCCCAGTACTGGAGGTACTACTCCCATCTCCAACATCCCTTATAAATGTACTTGTGGCATTTAATTGGCAAAGACTGGCTTGACTATCAATTGAATTTCGGCAGCCAGCAACACCACCCTTTTCTTCATCCAACAAGACACAAAGCTCCTTCAGTTCCAAATTCTCCTTCACCACTTCTTCCTGCCTTACTTCCAGTTCCTTCAGCTTTTGCAAATATAAGGCAACCTCTTTATGCATCATGCTGGCACTATACCTCCCAAGCCTTTGCCATTCACGGGATACTTTTTTGCCTTTCTGCCGGTCATCATCCAAGAAGCAACAAAGGTCTCGCAGCTCCTGGTTGTCTTCCTGCAATTTCTGATTAATGTCCTTCAAAACACAAGAGAAGAAAAAACAAATCTAATCAACATTTACATAAAGTAACACTGTAACAGCAGAAACTTCAAAGGGCATCATAAATGTAGTTAGCAATGCTGCATTTATTCATTTATTCAATAAACCATTATTTCTTATCTTTCCTAATTTTAGTACAAAGGCAGGGAAGTTATAGTCCTCCAGCCACTACTGTGAAGTACAACTCCCAGCAGTGAAACCAGCATGAACGAACCTGGGATCTATAATGGCGTTTGGAGAGTGACTTGTTATTTTATAAATACTAATATTATGTATGCCTCACAAGAAACTCTGAACAATGTACAAAAAAAGTAAAACAATCAGTCAAGCAATGATCAATTTCTCTAGCACTCATTTCAATCCAATTGACTCTGGCATTTAAGCATCTCAAATCATTACTATTAGCAAGTATTAAAATATTTTAAGTCTATAAAAATAGCTAAAACAAGAATGATAGACAAAGGATGTTAATAGTAATACAGCCACCTCATTAGGTTCACCCATCCCCTGAGGTTCCCAAGCCTTGTTATAACCAAGTCTTAAAGGACCTGCAAAGGTCTAGCAGTGCCATCCTCACCTGGGAAAAGTAGATTCCACTGTATGGGGGCCACAGCAGAAATGCCTGCCACCTAGGACCCACAAAATGCAGTACGCTAGATGACAAAACCTATAACATGCCTATTCTGTTGGATCATATGGGACAGGTGAATGAAATCAGGGAAAGGCAGTCCAGCAAATAACCCAGTGCCATGCCATATAGGGTTTTAAAGGTCAACACCAGTACCTTGAACTGGACCTGGAAACAAGCTGGTAACCAGCGCAGCAAAAATTAGCTAATAGACTGCAAGTTCTATCCTTTTTAAAAATATATATAACATTTTTCCCTGTAGGCTTATACTGTATATTAGCAACAAATGTTTGAATGTATGAGCAACTGTGTGTGTGACAGAGAGATTCCAAATTTTCTAAAAGGGAAAATTCTAAAACATGCTATAAAAATAATTTCCTCCCAAGGAAAATGTGTGGATTTTTTTTTTACAGAAATATTATAACTACATTCAGATCAATATGCTCATTTTCTCATTCTATTGTGTTCCAGAATCAAAGAAATAAAAACTTAAGTGTAGGATATGCAGACAGCATAATATTATACAGTATAAACTAGAGAGAGCCACACTGTTGGTGATTAAGGCACCAGGCTAGAAATTGGGAAACTATGAGTTCTGAATTAAGACACAAAGCCAACTGGGTGAGTTTGAACCAGTAGCTTTCTATCTAACTAAAGGAAAAAGACTATAGCAAGCCATTTTTGAAATATTCCTGAGAAAACTGCAAGGAATTTTCCAGGCAATCAATATTGACTCAAAGGCACTCCCACCCCACCCCCAAAATACCACATTTAAACTAAAAATATGTTTTCTTACAGTGGAAGAACAAATTTCTATGTGAGGATAAATCTGTAATATAAGCTTACTGTTTAGTTTCTCACCAAAAGTGATCTTTATCCCAATGATGTCCACAACATAGTAGAAGAGATACTCTACTAAATCAGGAGTGTCAAATTCAATTTCATTGAGGGCCATATCAGAGTTATGTTTGACCTTGGGGGGCTAGGGTGGAATGGTCAGGGTGGACATGACCGTCACTCGTGTTGGGGGTGCCTCTGGAGGCCAAAGCATTTTGCCAGCAAAAACAGGCTCCCAAGCTTTATGTTCGGCTGCAACAGCCTCCTGCAAGCCTCTGCCAGTGAAAATGGAGCTCAGGAAGGCCACATGCAGTCCTCCTGAACTCCATTTTCACTGGCAGAGGCAATGTGGGCCTGTCCTTTGCTGTTTCCAGGGTGGCCTCACAGGCCAGATCCAGTCCCCAGGCTTTGAGTTTGATAACCCTGTACTAAATCTACCTATTCCTTCAATGTATTCCATAAGACTCTTAAAAAGCATATGTGTGGCGGGGGGAAGAGGCAGGGCAGGGAGGGGGGAGAGAGAGAGAGAGAAAGAGAATAGAACATGTAGCAGCAGACTGATCTCAGGATAAAAATCTAGAGGTCTCAAAGTTCTACTTGAGGTTCTCTGGATTTACACACCCTAGTTCTATCTTAGTTTATCTTTTGGGTAGTTATTGCTATTATCATTTAATTTCCAGAGGCCCTTCATCTCATGTCTTCCTTAACTCCAACATTTAAGACAGAGAGGGCCCCATAGCAAACAGGCAGCATTAAAACAAGAATTTTTTTATTTATAGAAAAAAAAAATCCAATGGAAAATATATGGCAAAAGATAACCTTCTGACAGACCCAGTGGTGATAGTCAGCCAGTTCACACCGGATTGGGTGAACCAGCAGCAAGAATTTGGCTTGGGTTGCCGAACCAGTAGTAACTTCTGACCACACCCCTGACCTGGTCACTCTCCTCCCGCCTGACGTTTGCCTAAGATATTTCTTTCTTTTTTTTCCCTCCCAACAATCAGCTGTACATAGATCAGCTGTGCCAGGATTCCCCTTGCTGAGGCCCAGGAAGGCAAAAATGGCTCAGCACCCCCCATTTTTTGCCTTCCTGAACTTCAGAGGAGTCTTAGGGGAACAAAAACGCCCCTCCCAGAGGCTCTTCTGAGGCCAGGAAGCTCCCAAAATGGAGCTGGGTGCAGTGCTGCATGCCCCTCCCATGATCTGTTTTTTTTTCTTCCTGAGTCTCAGAGAGGATTTAGGGGAGCAAAAACACCCCCCTAGAGGCTCCTCTGAGGCTCAGAAGGCCTAAAAAATGGGTGGGGGCTGCAAAAAAGCAAAAAAAAAAAGCACACCCACCCAGTCACATGGCCACGCCCACCAAGCCATGCCCACACAACCGGTAATAAAAAATTTTGAATCCCACCACTGGACAGATCCCACCACTGGACAGATGTCAGATGTGGGCCACCTTCCAGTTTACCGGTCATTCTGATGTGCACATAAAAATACTATCAGTGATCTTGTACAGAATAGTTGCCAGAGTCAATGCAGCATTAGCTATCATATACAGAAGAAAAAAGAAACTTGGTACTTAAAGGCCTGGTCCCACTGGCCGACGGACGCAAAATGTATGCATAAAGGACACAGCGGACGAGCAAAATTTTGGGGGGTGGCTCCATCCGTTGTCATCCGCTCCAAAAAGTTGGCAAAAATTTGCATTAAACAGAATGGAAAAGAACCAGAAAAGAACAGGCACGGGGTAGCTATGCTAGCCGCGGGATGTTTAAACAGAGTTCATCAGAAAGCCTAGCAGATGAAAGCGATGGAAGGGCGATGACAACCTCCGAAGGGGTTACGGTGGGATAATTGCAAAGCGGACGCATAACGGAATGAAGCGGATGCTCACGTACACCTAAAGAAAGGGCATGCCGCGCAGATGTAATTGGATGCAAACCATTCACTGCGCATCTATTTCCGTGCTACTAACGCATGTATAACGTCCATGTACCTCTTCTTTCCTCCCTCTTTCCGATTTTTCAGCTCAGCGGATGTGAGTTGTAAGGATGGCCAGAGGGATGCAGAGAGGATTACAAGCGGTTGTTAAATGGTATGATAAACGGACACAGAACATTTGTGCTCGGTATGTCGTGGATTTACATCGGTACATGGGCGGAAAGTTCATCCGTTCACAAATGTTTGTGCAGCTCAAAACTTCTTGCGCGGATGAAATCGCAGTGGAACGAAATGCTCGACGGATACGAGAGTATGAAACACGTATGCATATGAGTATACAATGGATGCATTGCGTTTCCAACAGATGGCAAGCTTTTTTTAACGTTTTACATCCTCTTTGCATCTGTAAGTGCAGTGGGACCGGGCCTTTACTACTTAACTTTTTCCTATTCCTCTGGAGACCTCTTGAACAGATGTTATCTCAGTGCAATTTGTTGGAAAATCCTTCTTTCTGTGAAGTCCAACTTTAACCAGAATTGAGAAGAATCTTCTTGCTCTTTTTCTCCCCAAAGCTTTGGTACATATTTTCCTCTTTTTTTCTGACTGCACTTTCCAAAAAAACAAAAAAAGAGGGAATGGGGAAATCTCATTTTGCTACACACCTGTTAGCATCTCTCCCTCAAGAAAATGTTGGGTCAAACCTTTGAGGCAGCAACTTGCTGTCTGGCACTAAAGACTGGCAGGCAGACTGCAAGGAGGAGGAACTGTAGATTACCCATTCAGTACTGCATTTAAAACTAGAAACCATAAGACTGGGATATCTGCTTAAAATGGCATGTACTTTGCCAGATGGTAACAGAGATGAGATTTTACAAGTAGTCCACATTTTACAACCATTTATTTAGCAAGTTACAATGGTAAAGTGACTTACAACTGATCCTTGCACTTTGCAGACTGCAGCATTCCTGCAGTCATGCGATCAAAACCTGGGCATTTGACAACCAGCATGCCTCTTATGATGATTGCAGTATCCCAGGGTTATGTAACTATCATCTGCAACCTTCCCACATAGCTTGTTACAAGCAAAGTCAATGAAGGAAGCCAGATTCACTTAATGACTGTGTAATTAACAACCATGGTGAGTCGCTTAACAACCATGGCAAAAAAGTATAAAATTGGTCACAATTTATTTAATGACCACCTCACTTGGCAAGAGAAGATTTAGTCTGAACTGTGGCTGTAGGTAGATGACTACTGTATGAGACAATTCTTGGATGTAGTTTCAGAGAGACCTCTAAATTTAAATTTTAATATTACAGAGGAAAATGTTACGTTTACGGAACAATCATTTTAACTATATTATATGAAGACTATTTAACTATATGAAGGAGGAAATTCAAGGGATAAAAGTAACTATCAGAAATAAGAGGCAGAGATCATATTGAGAAATTGCTTGCAAGCCCTCAAACATGAAGTAGGCTCTAAGCCAATAGTGGCTAAACTTTCCTGTGCCAAAAATTGTGCATGCATTAAAATTTTTAATTTCAAAAATTGTGCACGCACACTCACGTGCCAGCACCCAGAATGCAATGCCTCCCCCCCATGCCCCCTGCACATGCACACGCAATCCCGACCCTCACCCCCTTACCTGCACTCACAGCTGTTTTTTTGGGTTGGTTTGAGGCCTTTTTCGGCCTACCAGAGGCTTGGAAAAAGCCTCTGCAAAGCTTTTCAGGCCGAATGATATGCCCCTTTCATCACTCCAGTATTACAGGAAGTGACGAAACGGGCCTATCACAGCTCTAAGAACTTGAGGGAAGAAAAGGAGACTTTGATGAACAGGTGGTAGGACAATGAAAGGAGAGGGCAGGTAGCTGCATCTTTTCAAGGAGATAAACAGAGGAGTCATGGACTGAAATGCATATAGAATGTAAACAACATTTTTGGCAAAACCATAACAGAGTTGACCAGGATAGATTTACCTTGAATCTATAGGTAGGGTAAAGAAAAATAAATATAGACTTCAGATAAAGACATGAGCACTGATTAGAGTGGGCTGTAAGGAGTCCTATTAAACCACTCAATAAAAATCAGAAAGCACACTGGTTCATAAAGTTTATGGCCTCTATTATCTATATGCTATAGTCCAGTATGTGAAATTTTTAAAGATGAGGTTGAATTTCTTGTAAAGGAAGACTAAAATATTTAATAGGTGTAGTAACAGAGCCCTGGTAAGATGACTTCAATAAGTAGAAAGTAGCAATCTAAGTACACCATTTGTTCAAAAGAAATGGAAGGTATAGAAGGGCGTAGGAAGTGCACTTTTTGCTAAAAGTATCTATGTCTGATGAGAAATCCAAATGGAACTTGAAGATACTCTAGAAATAATCTGGGTTGAAATAAATGGAGTGACAAATAAAAGTAAAAAAACTGTTGATGGTGAATACTGCCTGCCTGATTAAGGGGTAAATTATGATCTCCAATAAGCTGCAGCTCTTTCAGAGGCATATAACAATAGTGATGGCAGAGGAGGCAACTATTCCATTGGTAGACAAATTCTGTGAAATAATCTTTCCCAAAATTGTAAACAAATGTTGCTGACAATTTTCTTCCTCCAGAAAGTGGAAGAAAGCATAAAAGGTTTAGCTATTCTTTCCTTGTTATTAACCAACAGAGAAAATGTACAAGAGAACTGGTGACAACAGGAACTCTGGGAGAGGAGGACTAAGAATCAGTGAAGATGGATCACCTGATCCTGAGCATAATGGATCACTAAGAGCCTGCATAACAGTTTTGCAGTCAGACAAAGGTTTGTCAATAAAGTCACTGAAAACTCATTTGAGAGAGATAAGGAACTAAAGTTAAATCCAACTGCCTATCTTCAGGAAGAAAAATCTGTGTAGCTTTCCCATCTTCCCCATATAAGAAGTATTTAATTTTCCTTCCAGCTGTGAAGTTGATAAAAATCTCAATCTTTTTCTTCCTCCCTCTTCGGTACAATAGTAGGTATTAAGAGAACAGAAAATAGAATTGGATCAATTCCCTCTTTCATTGTTCCTTCAGAAGTTTATACCAGGGCTGGTCTTGAAAGTAAAAAGAAACCGGGAAAAAGGCTGGGGAGACAATTGATTTTTTAAAAAAGATAAAAGATGGTTTCTCTTTTATTCCTGAGACTTATTTCTGGTGTTAAATAAATATTTTTGCTTTAGTGGGTAGGATTATTTTCTAAATACATATAGCATCAGCTTTACAGGGACATGCAAGCTATTTTCTGTACTAAAGGAGGAATTTAACCTGCAAGCTATTTTCTGTATCGAAGGAAAAATTTAACCTTATCATCATTGCTTCAGTCTGGTGAAAACTTGGATGGTACTATTTTCATGATGTCCTCTTAGCACTCATAGGTAATTTGTCCCATTTCAAAATAAAACAGAAGCCTCTTCTCAAGGAACGCCTATTTCTATGCACCCTATAGTTCCACACATTCCTCCAAACAAAAGTTGAATATTACATGCAAAGATGTGGCATCATTCCCATTTTTTCCCTAAGGATTTGATACTTGGTATCCATACTTCAGTATATACAGTGTTGAAAGGTGTCAAAATGCCTTTCCTTTGAGGATTCAATTTCCCGCTGGGAGAGCTCTGGCGCAAGGATACGGACAACTGCTTGAAAGTTGGATCTTTTATTTTTCAGGAAGGTGTGGGACAGCAAGAAGTCTGCGTTCCTAGGCTAGCTGGCTTCTTATGGTAAGTCCCTGGTTTTTATACCTTTTTCTCCCTTTGTGACTTGCTTTCGTGTGAACGTTTGTATTTGTGCGTAATGTTTCAAATCCTGTTTGAGTTTGTCTTTATTCACATTGGAGGGCAAATTCCGCAGGGTGCGGAAGGCAAACTCCGTGGGGTGCGGGGTGGTTAGATTGTATTATTAGTTCTCTTTTAGCTTTATAATGGTTTTTTTTTTTCATATTTCTTTTGTGGCAATCTCCTGTCTGTCTCTTTTGTAATTTATATTTTTTGTGTCTTTTGTCTGTTTGTTTTGCTTATTTGGTATGTCCTGTGTTTGTAAGGGTTTCCTTTTCTTATTTGTCTAGTTTTCTTAATTACTTAGGCTTTTGTCTTTTATTTGATTCCTTTTCCTATGTAAGTTTGTTTTATGGCCTGATGTTCCCCTTGGACTTTTCCTGTTTGAGTGACACTATTGTCTTCGTGAAGTTCCCTTTCCACAATTGTCTTCCAGATATGTTAAGCTACATGCTATTTGTCAGTATTCTAAATCTATCATATATGGAGGACATCTGGTTGGGGAAAGCTACTTATCTAGGTTTTTTATATGTTATGCAAAACATACTTTTTTTCCAAGCAGAATAAAAATGAAGCATTTTTCTACTTTTTTTCTATTTATCTTTCAGCTCAATTTTCCCTTCTTGAATTGCTTTTTCACTTTCCATTAGTTTTCTCACCCCAACTTCTAATTAAAACATGCCCAAAACAGGTGTTTGTGAGATAGGAAATAAGGGGTGGGGGGTTAGCTTTTCTTTCTCAGCCTTTTTCCTTTATTTAGCTACACGTTTCATAGCTTAATATTTTAGATTAAGAAAAAAGCAAAGGAACGGAAGTCAATACATATTTGGACTTTCTGTGATCAATAGATCACAGTGATCAATATGAGGCTCAGTGGCGCAGTGGTTAGAGTGTAGTACTGCAGGCTATTTCTACTGACTGCCAGCTAGCTGTCTGCAATTTGGCAGTTCAAATCCCACTAGGCTCACTGTTGACTCAGCCTTCCATCCTTCTGAAGTGGGTAAAATGAGGACCCAAAATTATTGGGGGTAATATGCTGACTCTCTAAACAGCTTAGAGAGGGCTGGAAAGCATTGTAAAGCGGTATATAAATCTAAGTGCTATTGCTAATTCTTAGACTTAGAGAGAAATGATGGATATATGGTTGAATCAATGGATGGGCGGGCGGGCGGGCAGGCAGGCAGACAATAGATAGATGGATGATCTATGATAGAAAATGGGCGTGTGGATGTGTGGATGGATGGACAGAGAGACAGACACCTAGAAAAAAATCAGCTTTTTCTCCCTGATTCTTTTTATTGGATTAAAACTAAATAATCTGCCTCTCATAAACCCATCTGAAGCTGGGAGTCAGTGTAACAATATGAAAAAAGAAGATACTTTTTTCCAAACTTTGCAAGTTATGACATAAATTAGGCATGCTAAGTCCCAACCAGCAGCACAGAAGGTGCATTATAAAAGAGGAAAGAGCCACAGCTCAGGAGCAGAATGCAGTTCTATTCATTCTCTGACATAGTGTGGCTGAAAGACTTCCAGCTGAAGCCCGGAAAGGCTTTCTCCATCAAGAGCCTATTCTTAAAGGTCTGCATACAGAGGATCAGCCAGATCTGTACTTACTTGCATTTGATTTTGCCTCCAGGTGACCAAGCAGGAAATTTTTACTGAAAGTTGTGACAGTGGCATTTTGTTACTTTCCTTAAAAAAAAAAAAGATTCTGACTTGGAGGTATGAAAGCATGATGTGAAGAAAGCTTTTAAAATTGATTGTCCTATTCACTTTGGGGGATGTATTTATAACAAACTTTATCAGCAGAAAAGCTAACCCTTTACCAAGTTCCCAATCTTTCCCAAATTACTCATTTATTATTAAATACAATTACATAGTATAAGTCACAGGGAGAGCCTAGGTGGATATTCTCAAAGAACAATATGAAATTACTAGAGTTTATTAGTATTATTACTACTAAAGGTAATTACATTCTACACTTCTTCCAAATGGGCCAATATGGCAAGCGTAAATTCCTTGACCCCATTTAATTTTCATTTATAAAATCTATAAAATAGGTTAGGCAAAAAAGGAGATTGGCCCTGAAATAGGATGTAGGAAAGACCTTGGGGGGACTGAGCAAAGGAAACAATCAGATAAAAAACAATAAAGCCCGCAACTGGATGGTGAAACATCAAGGACGAAAAAAAAAAAACCTTCTCTATTCTCAAGGAACTGTGCTATCTGCAGAGCATTTGGAAGAAATTTTGCTGCAACACTAGAAGCAAGGAGATGATGAGATGACCAAATTGCAGAATACCAACGTATAGCTAACACAACAACTGAGGCAGAACTTGCCCCAACCCATGGCAGCGCCACAACTTGTAGAGCCCAGACAAGACTTCTGTCTTCCTATGGAAGTATGCTAGAGAACTTTGGAGAGGACTAGGGTTAGTTCCATACATTCACAACTCAACATGACCTATTTATGGCAGGCAGGCCAGTGGCATTCAGCTGCATGATCCAGTTATAAGTTGGGCACAAGAGATGTTCTCATTCCCTTCTTCTAAATCAGGGGTGTCAAACTCAATTTCATTTAGTCTGCATCAGGGTTGTGTTTGATCTGGGGGGTAGGGTGGCCATGGCCAGCTCGACTGTCACTCAAGGCTCTGTTTTCAGCTGTGATGGCCTTCTGCAGCCTTCTGCCAGCAAAAACAGAGCTCAGGGAGGCTCTGTTTTCACAGGCAGAGGGCTACAGGAGGCCATTGCAGCTGAAAACAGAGCCCTCAAGCTCCATTTTCGCTGGGAGAGACACCATGGGTCAGTCCTTTGCTGTTTCCAGGGTGGCCCCACAGGCCAGATCTAAGCATTCCGTGAGCCAGACATGATCCTCGGGCCTTGAGTTTGACATCACTGCTCTAAATGACAACAGTGTCCACTTTACAAGTAGTGCAAGTTTACCTACCACCAACATCTCAAATACAAGTAGCCTGTCTTTTACAGTAATAAGTCATGAGGATGACAGACCAGATTTTACAAACTTTTTTGTGATGATCATTAAGCAAACAGTGCAATCCTCAAATAAATCCATTGTTTTCTATAGGGAAAATTTCTATGGAAAAGATGAGTTAAATGCCTGTTTGGGCAAAAACATTGCAGATTTTGGTCACGCTGACTGTGAAATCTTGCAAACAGCCATAAATAATGTGCTGGTTGCCAAGTACCCAAAATGTGGATACAGAACTTGGAAGAGTGTGGAATTTTGGAACCCAATCAAAAGTACCTCTTGGAAGGTCCATTATCATTTATAAGAAGTTATAGAACAGGGAAGGATTTACTTTATGCATATGTTTGGGGAAGAAGAGGCAGCTGTCTTACAACAAAGACCTCCGCAGAGTGACAATTGGAGACCATTATCCACTCCTACTTATCCCAGATCTATTATACCAGCTACAGAAGGCTCACATCTTTACAAAAGTAGACCTGAGAAGTGCTTACAACATAATGAAAATAAAAGGAGGACATGAGTACTTAATTCATAAGAGTTATGGCAAATTCAAATACACAGAGATACCTTTCAGATTGGTTAATTTTGGAGCTTTTCTAGGCTCATTAATAACGTATTTTGCAAACATTTTAGGTAAGTATGTGATGGTATAATTAGTTGACATCTTTCTTAAGATCCTTCCTCTCATATCACATGTATCAGAACCATACTGTAAAAAATATGGAATAAGTTTTTTGTCAAACTAGAGAAGTGTGCATTTGATCTGCCTCAACTAAAGTATCTGGGCAACAGAATTTCCACAGAAAGCATACAGAAGGATCTAGCAAAGATAATCTATGTTATCATGTTGTGTGCACATACATACACACACACACACATATCATGTAATATGAAAGAGGTACAATGCTTTCTGGACTTTACTAATTTCTACAAGAAATTCATCCCAAATTTTGCTGACCATGTAAAACCACTGTCTCAGCTCCTAAAAGACCAACAATTCTTCTGGTCAACCCAAGAGCAGGTAGCATTTCAAGAATTACAACAAATCATTGCTTCTCGGTCTTCAGCTACCCTGACCCTTTATAATGAAGAGAGATGCTTCAGATGTGGCCATAGAAGCAATTTCCAGATGGAAAAAGGAGCAAGGAGAGAGATTTAATTTAGTGTGCCTTTTACTCCAGAATTCTCCTGCCCAGCATAAAGGAACTATGATATTTTCCAGGAGTTCCTGGCAATAAAAAATGTTGTTCAATAATGACTTACTGGAAGTCATTACTAGACTTAACCAAAGTCCATTCAGACCAAAAGAATTTAGCAGTCTTCCAAGAAACTAGACTCACAATTTATTGGCCTTGTCCCAGTGATTAAGCAAATAAACCAAGTAGAATTTCAGTTGCAACTGCCAGCATCAATGAAGACTTCACCTTATATTCCATCAATCTTTGCTAGTAAAAGAGGCATCTTGCTGGACTCTGCTATACAGGAAGGAAAAGTATGAGGTGAAAGCACTGCTAGACTGTAGGTGCTAGGCTGAAAACAAAAAGGGAAATGGGTCGAATAATTGATACACTGAAAAAGCTACCTGAATTGGAAAGGTCATGGAGACAGCAAGAGACATGCATGAGCTATAACTGTGCACTCCTTTCAAAACAAAATACCCTAATAAATCCATGCTTGCCAACTACCAGACTTACAGAGTTTGGCACTGACCAAAATGAACATAAGGGATTCCTGTATAGGGTAGAGGGTGCCTTGGGGGTAGCAATGAGAAATGATGCAGGCAATGTACACAGACATGAGAGGGAAAGCCCAACAAATTCCCAATGGAGGGACGGCTCTACTGGTATACCTGATTTAGGGGATGCCTCATGTGTTCTTTGAGAGTTACCAGCAGATGAGAGGAGCCACACAAGCTACATTCTGTTTACACAGCACCACAATCTGTCTCCCTGGAGACTCAGGAGGGGAGGATGATATGAAGGGGAAAATGATGTAACAGTATGTGGAAAGACCTTGGGAGATTGGGCAAAAAGGTGCTGCCAGGGAAGTGTCAGGTAAGAGATAACATAGTCTGCAACTGGGGAGTGGGTAGCACTAGAGGCTCAGAAGAGATTTTCCTTAGTTTCTTGGGCTATAAAGAAAATACCGTAGGCAGAGAATGTGATGTTACCTATCTCAGTGGATAGCAATTTCACAGGATCAAATAGAGAAATGCCTTCCAATCAACTAGAGGAAGTTGTTCAGTTGAATATAGAGAGTGATGGATCATTAAGTGGTTTGTCGACCATGTGTGATAAACCAGGTAAGAATCCCAGCCAGATGAGCTAATTATCCTTATAGAATTAATTGCATTAGTTGCATTAGATGATCTAATTCAGGGGTCTCCAATCTTGGCAACTTTAAGACCTGTGGACTTCAACTCCCAGAATTCCTCAGCCAGCAAAGCTTTTCTGGGAGTTGAAATCCACAGGTCTTAAAGTTGCCAAGGTTGGAGACCCCTGATCTAATTCTGATATAACTTGTAAAATTACATTGACAGAATCTTGCAAATCTGTAAGTACAATTTCCTGGGAAGTTTATTTTCAAGCTTAGGTCACTTACTACGTTAAAACACCTCTTCAACTGGCTGTACTGAAAATGCTCCAAGTGTTTAGGGAAAGGCCTCTCCTTCCCTTGGAGGAGGCAAAGGCAAGCCACTTACCACATGACCAATTCTTATAGAAAAGAGTGCTAAACTGCCTTGGGAAAAAAAACCTTTACATATTTTAATACCTCCCATTTCACAATTTTTGCTTACTAATTAATACCTCTTGAACTTTAAGGAATCAAGACCATTTTCAAAAGAGGAAGGAAGATAGATCTCATTCCCATGTAGTTTATCCATTTCATTTCAACCACAAAAAATAATGTAGATATACAAAGGGGGAAAAACTCCCTGAAACAAATCTCAACTTCTGATGACTTCCCAGACATATCCTTTTGCTACAGGATCCTTCTTGATTCAAGGTTATTCCACGTGTAATACATTGGTATTCTCCCAACTAAGAATTAACCAGATCAGGCCTATCTTACCTTTCCTAAAATTGATTTGGTACTTTCCCACCATAGACTAAAATGAAAATACTTCCTTGACTCAAGCTTCGATTTCTGTACTTTTTGCACCAATTTCAGAAAACTCTTGCTGCTGCTTTTGCAACTTCACCGCCTAGCCTACAGCCTTGAGATTTCCCTGTGAACTCCCTTCCAAATATTAATCATCTACAATCCTGCTTAACTTTTTCAAACCAGCCAAGATCAGCTAAAGGTACTGAAAGAGTACTGTCTCTATCACAAACTTTTAGGGATCTGTTTAAAGCTATTTCTAGGTTAGTCTTTTATAGCATGGTTTATCTATCCTGACACGCAGGAAGATAGTGGGGACAGGATTAATATTGCTTTAACAATGGCTGCAAAGTATTAGAAGCCTTTATAAATCAGTGCTGCAGAAATGGTCTAAAACAAAATCCAGCTAGGTGTGTATTGGTGAGGACTGTTGAGGGGGTAGTTATGATCAGGTCAAGTACCTACTCCTACTGGACTGGCCTTTCCAGATGCAGGACTACCTACCAGCAATCACTGTATAAAAGACTCAGGAGATAAGGCAGCACTCAGGGAGGGTATTATTAAAGAGCTGCCTCCTGTTCTTCCCACTGGGCCTTTTACAACAACTTTCCAGTTGGAAGGACCCTGCATTATTTGAATTACATTACTTAAAACAGCCAAGAATATCTTTCTGCTATTTGTCAGCTGCTTCAGAAGACAGTATCCTGGAAGGCATGACATAAACAATTATCAGCAACTCAGTAAACTATTTCACTCTGCCTGGTTGCAAACAGGGTACCTTTTCAAGCTATGCTGTCCAAATATTTTTGGATGGGATAAGCTACAAATTGAAACTAGCACTTTATACCAACAGAAATACTTTACTTAGTACATACCGTAACAATCTCAATGTTAAGCATTTCACTGTGTAACACAGACACATACATACATAAAAATATTGTCTTTTATTTTGATTTTAGGTTTATCATGTTTTTATGTTTTTAGGATGTAAACCTCCAGGAAGCATCTTTTTAATCTGGCAGTATACAATTACAGTAAACCAAATGAATAAAACTAGGTATAGGTTTGCAAGCAAGATCCACTCCATTCCTTTCACTGATCAAGCAATGGAATATCTGCATGCATACTCAACATATAATAATTAAAATGTTATAGCAGACTAGGCTGGGAAATTCTGAGAGTTTAAGTCTATGCATCTTAAAGTGCTGCTGAGATTGAGAAACTATGAACTAAAATGTACCTTGCAAACAGACAAGAGACCTTCTGATATTATGTCTCCAATCTGAGTCAGGGTCCAAAGAAATATTTTCTCGCAAGGGCATAATAACAATGGTGGGTTATCTAAGGTTGTATTTTCACAACCTTAGGTGTGAGAGAAGAAGACACCCTATGAGGGAAGTTCTCCTGCACAATATTCACCAACTTATGATCTGTCTTTGTGTAGGGATAGGCAGTTGGTGGGACCCACTTGTTTTTTTTATTAAGAATCCCAAAATCCAACATTCAGATGTTACAAAGGGCTTTCAGCAATTTTTCCTAACCTAGTCCTGTGACTATTATTTCTAACATGCTGCCTAGCAATTCTGGATGCTTTAGTCCCAATGACCTGGGAGAACTTCAGGTGGAGAAAAACAAACTTAATTCTAGGCATTTGTTTTGAGGACCAGAACAAAAGCACACACAACAATCTTTCACAACAAAATCTCTCTCTAGTTCGCCCATCCCTACCATTTTTCATTATAGTAGTCTACATGGTCCTGGATTTTCTGCAAGAGGCTACACAGCTGCATAGTGATTTGCAAGGATCAGAAGATCTTCTCACCCTGCCTTTGCTTTTTCCCCTCCTCCCATTTTTCTCTCCTGCAAGCATCCTTTTACCTTAAGCCCCCGGATCTCGCCCAGGTGGAGCTGCAAGCGGCGGTTGACCTCCCGGATGAGGTTGCTGTGATCCAACATGGCACTCACTTTCTCTGACTCAGCTTTACGAAGGCTACGAATGAGATCTTCTTTGCTCCATTTCAGCAGGTCCTCATCAGACACCTTAGAGAGGTCTTCAGCCAGCACTGCCGCACAACTCTCTGATGCTGCTGGGGTTCCAGCTCCATCGGAAGCTGCCACTTTGGACATTTTGGTGGGCAAAGTTTCTTCCTGATGTCACAGCAAGAAAGATGCAGCTTCCAAGTATCCTGGAGGGGAAATTCTCAAGCTTGCTCGGAACACCTCCGCAGGTGAAATGAGGCAAGAGTACCCTTGAAGTCTCTTCTTTAAGCAGGACCTGTCCCTCAATCCCCAAGGGTCCTTAAATAACCCCTTTCCTCCACCCAAACAATTGCTCCTCTGTGCCAGGTAGGCAACTGAGTCTCCAGGAGATTCAAACAGCTTTCAGAATCCAGCAACAAGAGCTTTTGTGTAAAGCGAAATGGCAGCCCTTCCTTCCCCCAAAGTTTCTTCTGCCAGTTCTTGTTCAGAAGAAAGGAGAGTCTCCCAAGGTGGAGTGGATCATTCTGAGGTCAACAAAAACCTTCCCTGGCTTTCACGCCAGGATATCTTTCCCAGGTGGAGGCAGGTGAGGCCGGCTAAGCAGGGAGGGAAGGAGAGTTCCGGTAGTTTTACAGCCCAGCGACCATCTTCAGCCTTCGTTCAACCGAAAGTCACCGTGGAATTCTGTAGGTTCACAGAGGCACCTTCGGGCAAAGTGGTCTTCCTTCAGAGATGCGGCGTCCTTCGTGGACGAACAGCCACGCGTACACTCAAGTGACTGGGGCAAAGGATAGAAAGTGACATCGGAGCTTGTAAAAGGCGGCATTCGAGTCACCCTCCAGAAGACCCTGGAAAACGGAGAGGGGGCCTCTCACAGGCGTCCAGCCAAATACAATGGGAACGGTAGCTTCCTTGCCCCACGAAGCGCCCGGTTCCATTGGCGGTGGTACTTGTATTTTCCCCAGAGAACAAGGCGCGCCTTTCTCGCTTGGAGAAGGCAGGGCAGCCGGGACGATTTGAGAACAAGAGCCCGGAAAGGAGGAGAGAAGACAATAAAGTACAGTACAACTGTCTGGACGACGCACCCAGGTCGAGCACACACACTGAGAGCGACGGCCGGGGTGGGGCAGAGGGGCAAATAAAGTGCCCTCACCAAACCTCCGGGACAAAAGGACTGGGTGGATCCCGGAGCTGAGGCAGAGAAGTCCGTGGTTGGGTTGGTGCAGGCAGCCCCCGGCGCCCCACCGCCCAAGGGGAAAAAAAAAAAAAAACCCTCTCACAAAACCTTCCACCACTTCAGCAGCAGCAGCTCAGAAATAACGGGGCATCCCCTCGGACGCCTTTTTTCAACTGGGCTCATCCCTCGCAGCCATCCTCCGCCTCGGGAGGAAAGCCTCCTACCGTTTTTCCACTTGTTCCTCTGCACGGCGCCTTGCCTCGCCCCTGCAAGGCCCGTTACCGACGGCTCGTTTCAGTGGCGTCGGGAGCTGTTGCTGAAACCGACGCTTCCCCGAACTGTCCAGAGCGTGCATCGGGGTCTACGCTGGCCCCGCACCCGCAGCGCGGACGGCATGACTCACTTTGCAAAAGGCCAGTGGAGCGAGCGCGAGGAGGCTGCCGCTTTTCACCCGGGAGGCGGCGGGCCGCGTGCGACCCTGGAGGGAGGGAATAAACCGGGAGCTCGGAGCAGCTCGACGGCGCCACCTCCCGGCGACCGCTGTTATATTTTAAACCGGGGATGCTTCATAACGATCCCCCCACCACCACCACCACCTCCATGCAACGTTACATAAAGCGGCCGGCCGAGACTGACTTTCAGGGCTGCGGGGAATCTGTGGTTTTCCTCTGCAGAATGAGTAGGAGGACGTGCCGCAAACCCGGCTTGCAATGCTGCGAAGTCAGTGAAGTAAGGCAAATCTCGCCCGGAGGATGAAATAAGGCTTTGAAACTCCCTCTCAAAATGATCGAATATGGCAGCTTTTCATAACACCCAAACTTGAAACCGCTGCTATTCCCCGCCGATTATTCTGGCACTCCAAGCAATGATGTCATTGTTTTGCCGTGGAAGAAGGAAAGAAAGAAAAGTCCTGAAGTTGCGCTCTCCTGCCTTCGCTCTTTTGTGCCTTAGAAGTTTTTCCACAGGCCGTTCGTTGCCGTCTCTGCTAAATTTCCCTGCAAATGTGCAAGGCGCTGCTGTTGCGTTAAATGCCTTATTACGCCAGCAAGGTTTTATGTCTTTTTAAAAGACGCTTGAAAAAGTCTTCCTCAAAAAATGCAAATGCAAAACAGTGGAAGACTGACTCCTCTGTGCTTTAAAGTGTCAAATCTTTCATTTCTCTTTGCACAAATGAACTTAAGTATTGCTATTTTGTTAGGTATCAGGTTTCTTGGGGTGTCTTTCCATCACGCTGACTGGTAGAGATGCATAATATCTTGATAGCATCACTCAAGAGATTTGTGAATGAAGATAAAACCTATCCACATTGCTGTTAGGTTGGCACATTGTTAGTTGAATGACTGTAGAAGATGTGATAAATCACGTGCAGAAATAAACTAACACACCAGACTCCTGAACAATTGCTAGTTTCTGTGACAAAGATGCAGGTCTGTTTTATGCATGTATTTTGCAGCAGTGAAAGCTCTGTTGAGGATTTGAGAATGAACTTGTGAGAAAGCAGTTTAAATGACTTGAAAGCAACAGAGTAGAAGCACTTAACAGCAAATGGAGCAGAGTTAGAGAAAGGAAAGACTTAGAAGCATAAAAATGAGAAGCCCTGGTTTCCCCCCCCCCCCCCCCCCCCCATATTTCAAAGACTACAGNCCCCCCCCCCCCCCCAATGCCTCTACAACACAGTCACAAATAGGTCAAACAGGACAGTGAGAAAACAGTTCTGAAAAACAACACTGCTAAGAAGTGTTAAAACAAGCTGGAAGTCATCCCATTTCAAAAATGTGTCTTTTTCCCATTTAATGGCATCTTAATTCAAAATGCAAAGTAGTTTTATGATTTCATCGCAGGGACAGATTGAAGGGGATGAAGTCTTGGTATGATAGTGTGAGGTGGAAGCAGATAAAAAAACCACCAAAAGATTCGTTGATCCAAGGAAAACAAGGTTTTATTCACGTGTCTGCAGAGACGGGTCCCCTCAGGCATTGAAGGAACACAGAGCAAAATTCAGGCAGCATTTTTATCCCCTCTTAGGAGGCCTTGGCTCACATTCTTTCTGTTTTCAAATTGCTACATATATTTCGAAGGTTCATACTAGCTCCCTATCTAGCAAAAGCAGTTACACGGTTTCTGACATCGCAGCACTTTATTACAGTTCCCCATTGTTCTAGCCTTATCTTGTTTTTTTTCTCTTGTGCACAAACTGGAACACTTTCTTATTTAGCAGAACTACTGAGTTTTGAGACACACTTCCTTATTCAATTCAATGGGCCATCCAACATGGCTTCGGTTCTGCTCACAATAGAAATGCAGCTGAAGAATCAATAAGCTCACATCAAAGTGGAGAACAATGAGGGCAGCCATATAGAGAGTGGGATTTTCAGGTGTCCTTGCAAGTTGCTGAAACTTACCAAGGATTCCTAGGAAGACTGGCAGGTTACTTCTATCCTTGGATAAGAAGCAAAAGGCTTTTGGATTTAAATAGCTATAGTGCATGTGGTTTTACAATGAATGGAGTAATTGATGCTAGGCAGATCATGGGATGATAACCTATGTGGCTGTCCACTACTTTTGCTTTGGTCTTCCATCACAATGAGAGATCTTCAGCAGTTCATGCACAACATCCTGCCTGCTCCATTAGCAGTCCTGGGACGGAATGACAGTCCTTAAAGGCTAGGTCACACCAGCCAACAGATGCAAAACGGATGTAAAAAGGACACAGCGGATGAGCAAATTTTCCATCCGTTGTTATCCGCTCTCAAAAGTGCCCCAAATTTGCACAAAAAGAGTGGACACACGGAAAACGGAGAACGGGACAGTGGGGACAGGAGTGGTGAGTGGGGGATAGTAAAGTGGATCGTTCGTTAGAAAGCCTCGTGGAGTGAAGCGATGGAAGCGGATTGACACATCCGCAGGGGCTTTCCAGGGGAAGAACAGCGAAGCAGACACGTAGCGGACAGGAGCGGATGCAGATAGCCGCTGAGTTAGAGACTGATTTGCGAGGTGAGCAAGGCATCACGGACTCTCTAGAGGATGCCTGAGCCGATGTTCTAGGCGGATGGCAGAAGCGGTGGTCACTGCGCATAGTGGGGAGGATGAAATTGCAGAAGGCTCTCGCAGATATAATAAAGGGAGGCAGCTCGCAAGCAGGTCACCACTTCGGAGGGAAGATCCTTCCTGCCGAAACCATCTTGAGAGAACACATGGGGGAGAAGAGGAAGCCTGTGCGTACTCCTGCCAGCCCTGCAAGAAGGACAGAACTCACTCCCACCCCTGGGCGCTGACTCTGAAGCTGGCTACTGCTCCTGCTGCTGCTCCTGGTGTTGCTGTGCCGGGTGGTGCTTCTCCTGAGTGGTGCTGGTGCTGGTCTGGTTTTTTTTTTTTGGTTTTGCTGTGGTGGTGGTGCTTCTCTGCTTGCTGGTGGATGGTGGTGCTTCTCTGCTGCTGGTGGTGCTTCTCTGCTGCTGACGCTAGCGCTGTTGTGGACGCAGTCCCCAAGGCTCCTCAAAAGCCTGCTGCTGAAGGGCGTTGAAGCTCCTGCCGAGAGGAGGAAGAAGCAAGGCAGGAGAAGGGGACAAGTGAAACAGTACTCTCCATTTCCCGAGGAACCATGAGGAGGAGGTGCTGCGATGGCTGAGGGAGAACGAGTACCTGTGGAGAGGGCCACAGGCTCTATCGCGACACCTAAGCGGAAGCCAGGCAGCATGGAGACAGGCAAGGCGGAGAGCCTTTGCTTGATCTTCAGATGGTCCTGCCGGGGTGGTGAAGCATATGCACACCTGCGTAATGGGCAAAAAAGCTTGCATCTGACAGAGATCCCGCAGGCACTGTTCAAGCTGCACTGACCGGGAGACCTATGTCATGGCCAGGTGCATTTCTGGAGGGTGAGATCTGCCACAGGAGCAGCCCCTCTGTCAACCCTCTCCCTCATGACAGCCACAGAGAGCACTTCTCTTGCCGTCAGGAGAACAGCTACCATGTCCAGGCAGGTGTCTTTGGAGGGCTGCCACGACAGAGACACCGCGTCCCCCCACAGCGGCCTCCCCGGGGCGCAGAGGACGTGGAGGATCTCCCTGTCTCAGAATGGAGCAGAGAGAGGCAGCACAAGAGACCAAATCCCACCCCATGCCCCAGCTCCACCTCCATCCAGAAAGCAAGACGCAAAGAGGCAGACCGGAGGGACATGAGCGCAACTGTCCTCTTGGAGAGTCGCAAGCCGGGACATACAATCAAGACAAGCAGCAGTGTCTCTCCCCTAGCGTCGGTCCACTTTGAACACTACATTCCTCCAACCGCAAGCCCTTATCATCGTACATGGGCCCGGAGGCCCAGTACGCGGCGAGCCCAATACCCAGGCGATGAACGGTAGAGGATTACAGCTTTTCTGTACAGACCTCGCAGGCCCATGCTGAACCTGCTGCTACCGTAACTCCAGGTCTGGCTTCCTCCACCCCAGCCGCATGTCACAGGCGCTTCACGGCTTTTCAACCAGTTTTCCTCGCCTCACCAAGCTATCACTACAGGACTCTTCTCCCACAGCCAGCAGGCAGCCCTTCCCCGTCCATGACCCCAGGTTCCTCCACGATGCCACCAGAAACCACAGACACCTCAGTTGACCGCAGCTCGCAGACAGAAAGCCCCCAGTATACTCCTCCTTTCCTCACCCCACGGCCAAGCCCTTCTTCAGAACATCCTGTCATCAGTCTTGGGTCTCACATCCCAGGTCCTTGAGGAAAGTTTGCCTCTCAACTCACCGGGACATGGAGTCAGCTCTTCTGAGAGATTCCTGCCACACCATCTCTCCGTTTGTACTCTCCGGCGCCCCAGGCACCTCCCCAAATCGCGGCACCTCCGCACCCAGCCCACTCACGCAATATCACCTCCATCAGTCCTGCCCCCCTTTCACATTGAGTACAGTCCGGGCATCCCCCCGCCTCAGAGTGACTGGAAAAGAGTGACAGAGACCCCAGATGTTGTTTACTGCTCACCTCTACTCTTTGCATCAAATGACACTTTATTCTTGGGTCCATCTTCGCTTTTCTCTAATAAAGTCCATCACCACGTTTGCTTATTAACTAGGGTTATGCTTCTGCTTCAACACACTGTGGTCCATTTTTTTTACTTTTAATAAGTGCTGGGGCGGAAACCACTTTGCACAAAAAGGCGTCTAAGCTTTCTCGCATCGGCCCTTCCCCGCTCCGCGGCTCGCCGGTCTCAGATAGCCTGTGACGCATGGGATAGCTGTCAGAGGGATGACGGATAGCTCGATACGCTCGCTGCGCGCACGCGCACCGCCTTGCGGCTCTCGGCGCCATCGCGGCTCATCTCGGGACTCACCGCTGGCTCGCGGATCCTCCGTCAGGCACTAAGCTGTCTGGGCATGCGATACGCTGTGGCCATGGCGCTAACCCCTCGATCAGCTGTGCGGATTGGCAAGGATAGCTGTGGGATGGATAGCTGTGGGATGGGGTAAGGAGTTAGCTGTGGGACAGATACCTCCAAGTGCAAGCATAGTTGGGACTGTATGTCCGCACTCTCCAGCTGCCAGCACATTATGGCCTTTTATTCGTCAATAACAGTTTAATCATTGATCCTACACATGTCAACGATAACAAAACTCTTTATTAATGCCCATTCACTGTAGAGGCCATTCACATACATGGCACAATCTGCATCAGTGTTGTGAGACAGGCTGAAGGAAGCACTCATTAGGGCGCCAAGCATCCCCTACCATCCTGGTCTTGCTACTCCACTGCCCTCCAGCCTGGCGGAGTTTGCACCGCCAGCTCTTCTTCCTACAGGAGGTTGCCGCTGCTCTCTCTCCCTCACTCCCGTCGAAGCTCTGTTTGGGCGCCTTGCACACCTCCCAGCTGGTCTATCTGAGTTACCGTCTTTGGCTTGCATTCACCCGCAGCGCGCAATCGTACCCATCCCTCCCCCGCCGGCCTTCGCGTAGACTCATCCCCACAGCCTGTTCTGCAACACTGGTAGCGGGTGCAAATGAGATTATGCAGGATGCAGCAGCTTCACGATGCTCTCTGGTCTGGTGGGCAATGCTGCATGGTGGGTGAGAAGTACATAGAACTGTCGGCAGATGCCAAAGGTGGTTCTCCCACACCCGTTCTGCCTGGACAGCCTGGTAAGTTTGAAGATCCTCTTCATGGGTGACGGGTATTGGAAGTGTTAGGGCTTTCATGAGGTAGGTTCTTGAGGGAGAAGGGTATCACCCACGGTGAAGTAGGGCACATTTTTTGTGTGTTGTTGGTAGGAGTCTGGATCCTGGGAAACCCATGATGCAGCGGTTGCGTTCCAGCCCATCTTGAGGTCACTGGCATTTCGTATACCTGGGCTCTGAGCTGACCCGTTGCCTGACTTGGCATCGATGTAGATGACTTGTAGTCAGCATCAAACCATGGGCAACGAGGATAATGCTGAGAAGCCTTGTAGTTAGAAATAATTGGACCCCGAGTTGGGTGGAGCTTTGCAGGCCCGTGCTTCGCCATTATGGCTGCAACGGTGTGGGGAAAGTTCCACCTCCTGATACGACTGCTCTGCAACTTTCCTCCAGCCTTGTTCAGTGGTGGGGCCCAGGGGGGGGGGGGGGGGGGGGAGGAGCGCTCCTACCAGGTATTCTTCGAATGGAATGGACTGACACTATTTTCTGACCACAATGCTGATGGGTGTTGTGTGCACCTCCAGGCATAAACTGCATGTTTTCTGGTAACGTGGTCTCAGAGGCCGAGGGGGCAGAGTCAGTGCCACCTTCAGTCCAGAGTCAGGCGTGGGGATGGAAGTTGGTGTTTGCTTGTCAACCTGGGTCTCAGATGCCTCACAACTTTCATCAAACCATGGCTGGAGGCATCTCATGAAGTGCTGGAATGCACAGTGTCCTTCATTCCTGTCAGCTCCACCTCAGCTTGTCATACAGTCAAACTGCTGCTCTTCTCCCGATGCATGCGTCGGGACCCACACAGTTCTTGGATTGTCTCCTTCTCTTTCGCGTAGAAAAGGTGCAAGCAGTCTGAAGAGGGATTGGTTCTGGTGTTGAATGATGGCGGTACGAAAAGGAGTGTGCGATGATCCATGGTGGAGATCACTGGATGATCGTGGAAGAGGCAAGAGCAGCGCTGAATGACGGTCTGCACACCAGAGGCTGGCTGGACTGAAAGTGAAGACTCCAGGTGATTTCGCTCCCCCTTTTTCTATAGGACAACTTTCAGGTTTTCGCACTAACGTGTTGCCCTTGCTGGTCTGCAATGGAGCGCCGCATCTGCGTACTTAGGTCCTTATCGGATGCGACTCACGCGCAGACATCTAGAATAGTTCCGAGGTATCATGGCGCATACTTACGGGAGATGAGTTGTTAGCTCTGATAGTTGTGAGATAGTCGTATCTCGTAATACTGACGAGATGCATACTTGCCTACTCCTTCGTATTTCCGTGTACTCATGCTTTTTGGGACGTGAGATAACCTTTCACTTCCTCCTCTTCTGCTTCCGCTGGAGGCAGATGAATGGTGTTGTGTGTGCCAGGAGGCCTGCCGCACGCTGAGGGTCTGTTGTCACGTGAAGGGGCATAGCAAGTTTGTGTGGTGTGTGTCGTGGCGATGCTGGACTCGTGTTGTGTGGCAGAAAGCTTCATCACATCTGGTAGAAAATTTTTGGTGCAGCTGCAAGATACTGTTTTGTGTGAGGCCGAATGAAGAAGTAGCCTATAGTAAGAGAAGCGGATGTTTGACGGAGTAGAGCGTTTGAAACATGTATGCAGTGAGTACAGGCAACGGATGCATCACGTTTTCCAATGGATGGCAAGCTTTTTTGGTTGTTTTACATCCTCTTTTGCCTCCGTTGGTTCAGTGTGACAGGGGCTTTTAACATAAGCAGGCTAAATATGAAAGCCAGTATAATAGTGGCGCTGATTATGAGTGGCAAAGAACCCGTATCATACGCAGCTGTGAGGCTATAAGATTTGAGTAATTCTGTGCTTAATAGCAATGGAAGATTATCTTGATGGGAATATGTAAGAATTTCAGCGGTAGGCACACATTTTTTAAGTCCAAAGCAATAATGCAATTCTTAAAGCAACTCGGGCAGTAGAGTAGACAGAGAAGCAGAGGGGGCAAGGCAGGGTCAAAGCTAAGTAGTTGGGAGCACATCTTGTTTGCGAAATTATTGGTGTTGCCCACTACAGGCCCTGTCCCAGTGGCACTTACGGATGCAAATAGGATGTAAAAATGTTTAAAAAACTTGCCATCCATTGGAAACTGCTATGCAAAATTCTTTGTGTACTCATTGCATACATTTTCAGTATGGCTCTCTCCGTCGAGCATCTCTCCACTGCAAGTTTCATTACACGCAACGAAGTTTTGAGCTGTACAAAACTTTGTCGAATGGATGAACTTGTCACCATGTAGATGTAAATCACGACATAATAAAGCAACAACACACGTTTCTAGATTTAGTCCGTTTTACCTATGTGACCTGCGTGATATGTGGGCTGTGGTCCTCTCTGCATCCTACGCTTGGGCATCCTCGCTAAGTCAGCATGACCCACTGGGCTGAGAAATGTGAACGAGGGAGGAAAGAAAAGGGTACACTGGAACGTGCTTATAGCCATGGCTTAGTTCAGCATCGCGAAGATAGGGAAGGATAGCGGTGTTGCATTCTAGTTCGAGTATTATCATACCGCGACAGGCATCTCCCTGCCTTTCTTCTCCTTTAGGTTATTCGTATGATTGCAGAGTCCGCTATGACGCAGATTTTGCGCGGTAATAAATAATAGCGCTTGCAGCGGTGGTGTGCATTGATGTGGCTCCTGTCGGGAGGTGTCTTACCCTTCCATCGACCGCTTCTCATCCGCGCTAGGGTTCTGGATGCAAGCATCTGTTTTAACATCCGGTAACATACTACACACGTCCATTTTTTCTGTTCTTTCCATGCTGTTTATCGCCAAATTTTCATATTCTGCTATGCCGTCGAGCTGACCTGCGATGTTCCGTCCACTGCACAATTTCATCCACACAGAGAAGTTTTGAGCTGCACAAACTTTTGTGACACGGATAACTTTCCCACCATAGTAAATGTAAATCCAAGCGACGATATGTGAGAACTAAACGTTTTCTGAGTAGGTGTCCGTTATCCATCCGTTTAGCATGTCCGCTGTATCTCTCGTAACATCCTCTGGGCATCCTGCGACAACTCACTCACTGCAGGTTGAATAAACCGGAACGAGTGAGGAAGAAAGGGTAACATGGAACGTCTATACACCGTTAGTAGCGACGGAAATGAAAGGATGCGTTTGGCATCCATATACATGCCGCACAGCAATCCGCGACTTTTCTTTACCTTTAGGCGTACGTGATGCATAACAAGATATGTTGCGGTGGCGCGTGCTTTCAAAATTCTTCCCCTGGACACCCCTTCGGAGTGTGTCATGCCGCTTCCATTCCGCTAAGGCTTCTAGATGAAACATGCCGTTTAACATCTCCCGGCTAAGCATTATCCTCGAGGCCGGATGGGCCAAAAGTCCGTTCTTTTCCATTGCATAGTGTTTATTGCTACTATTTTGCCACTTTTTGAAGCAGATGACAACGGATGGAGCCACCCCTGAAATTTTGCTCGTCTGCTGTGTCTTTTATGCATACATTTTGCATCCGTCAGCCAGTGGGACCTAGCCTTTAATAAGTCTCAATAAATATAATTTTAGCCTCCCTATGGAGTTGATTTTCTTATCTGATCTACCTAGTGGAGTAGGTAACAGACGTCCATATTATTTTGGGGGCAATGGTATGGAAAGGAGTTGCAATTACTTTCATATTTTTTTCAGTTTCCTAATCTAATCTACAATCTCAGGAATTCAAATGCTAAGTATGAATTTTGCTTAGTTTTTCCAAAATCAGCTCAAATTAGTTTTGTGCTCCCAGTATTGGAGCAATATAATATTATACAATATTAAAGTATTGCAATTCTAATGAGGAAACAAATTAGGACTGAACTCCCAGTTCTCCTAGCTTAATAAAATCAGACCCTTGCGTATTTTTGCTTTTTAAGATTTGTGCATTTTTGCTTCTAAAGACAGTATAAAGACTCCTGTAATTTTGTTTTCATTTATTCATATTTTTTCTTCCTTAGATTTGATTGGGGACTCATTGTTTCTGAAGAGTGACTAATCATTTCTCTCATTCTGTTTAAATATCTGCATCCCCAATACATTATAAATAATACATGCTTCTTGTAATCTACATTTGTTTCCAAATATTCCACTGAGAATTGCAGTGTCATGTGAATCAAGAAGAAAATTAATTTAATGGAACAAATCAAAAGTTTAGAAAAAAGTCATTTGAGCATTATATCCAAAGTAACTATTAGACTTGCAAATCATAGCAGCTTTGGCTCCTGTATCCTTAACTACTTTGTCAAATACAGATTGCCAACTGCTGCTAAATTTATTGACTGCAAGTTAAAAAAAGAATGTAAAAAATATTTGTCAGCAAATTTCACTCTTGTTGCTTCTTTTGCTGGTAACAACTTTATAGCTGTTGTATACGTAAAGGTAGAGAGAATGCAGGCAATGTTCAGTATTTATTTATTACTATTTTAGTAATAAGGGGAGGGGCCAGCGAGTGGTGCGATTTGCCAGTTCTCCAAATTTCCATTTGCAAGTGCTGTATATTTTAAATGTCTAAATATATAATACTAGCAATATCTCCTATTTTATTTTCATTAAAAAAATATTACCAGTGGGTGTAGATATTGAACCTTTATGCCGCTTTAACTGAAAGATATGAGCTTTAATAAACTTTTGTCTCTCTCCTCACTTCTTTCAAAATTTAAATTTGCTCCATGAAGTCACTTTATTAGCCTATTTCACAAATACAGTAAGTTTGAGGGGGAGAAGCAGGGAAAGGGTTAATGTTCTTTTTCCTTAGGTAGTACTGCTGTTTAATCCAAGTATTTTCATGTAACATGCTAGAATGAAAGTTTTAGCCCAGTCATCTCTGTAATAAGGTAAATTTCTACATGCACAGGCTTTTTATGGCTGGAAATATTTGTTGGTGAGCAATATCTTCTATCTGCTCTTTGTTTTTCCTTCTGTCTCAAGCAATTTATAATCAGAAGTGCAAGTGGAATTGCCCAATGATATCAGCGAGAGACCTAAATTGGAGTAGACTGAGACAGTACCACCCAGCTCCATATGTTCATCTAGCATAAGCCTTCCCAAGATTGGTGTTCTTTATGCACATGAAGATCACAGCTCCCAGATATCCCAGCCCACATATCATGCTCCAACATGTGGGCTGGATCATCTGTTTAAGCAAACCTGCAGCTAAGTATGGTTACATTTTCTAAAAATCACAACTATGTAGACAATGGTTTAGAACACACTGTTCTCATTATTTAACTGTTTATTTGTTCGCATAATGTATACCCTTTTCAATCCAGAGCAGATCCAGATGACTTGAAAGGAATTTTTAATTCCACATATTAAAACATCAATAGATCATAATAAACATTTATAACAATAAGGAATTATGGATTGTAAATATGCTATTCCCTGTTAAGAAAGCGGCAATGAGCTTATAGTCAGAAAAGGACATGAGCAGGAATGTTGTTTTAAAATCCATTTGTCGTAGACTACCATTTTTAAGGACAGAAATCTTGACAATTTTCTCCTCTAATTGCACACTCAATATATGCACGCTTCTTCTTAGAAATATACTGTATGCTTATTATTTATATATCTTATGTGTAAACATTCTTATATAAGAGATCTTCCATTGAGCTGTACCTTTTACTTATTTTACATGTTATGTCTCTAAGAGAGATGATGGTTCAAAAATGTGAAGACTGAATTAAATAAATAAATATTCAAAAAGTACAAGTAAAATGTCTAGAATCTTTTTGGTGCCTGGATATCTGCAAGAACTAAAATAGTGGGCATTTCTGAAAATACAATAAGGAATTTTGATCTTATATTTAAAAGATCGAATCATCAAATGGTTATAAAAATCAATACATTACAATTTTTCTTCTTTTATCAAATAAAAAAAATTAAAAATTCACACTGATTAATATAATTGGTTTTGAAATACAAATCAGGTGGTAATTCTGGGAACCTAGTGTCTATCTACTAAAGGCATACCTGATGGCATGAAATTAAAATAGCTAATTAGATAATTATTTTGAAAGGCTGATAATTTACACTAGAGAGTTTGAGAAGAGTTTGCAGCTTGGTTCCACAAGAGCTCTTATCCATCTCTTTCTGTTTCTTAGGTTTCTGCTGGACTGGTTTACATCCACATGTTCTAAGGGGAGATTAGACCCTACGGTTTGCTTACAGTGTTATTTTTTCATCTGGAATTCAAATATAGGTTTCTATGAAATATGAATTAAATAGACAATGAGTTGGGGTAATGAGATTCCAGATCTGACTCTTATTTCTAGTGGTTAGAATTTAAGTTAGAATTATCCCACTGATTAGACTAGCCCAGGAAATTATCTCCACAGAAAGGCTAAAACAAATTTTATTGAGATTAGCTATGACAGAATCTTACTCGTTTAACTTTGCTGGACTTCATCCTCCTTATATTCTAATGAATTAGGGAAGCATTTATCTGAGCCACTGGAGTATTATCTTGTTCTGGATTTACAAATGTTTTAGCCTTTTTGGCCTAGGTAATGATATATAACTGCATTTGCATTGTGTTTGTCATGAAATCACTTCCCCATACTTTGTTGACAAGACTAAATCATGCCTCCTAATATTTATACATGGTCAGTATAGTCCGAGAGCTTCCTACCTATGCAAAGTGATGCTTTTTGTACCTATTTGCTAAAAACTGACAACATAATTTCCTACCATTCTGAGAAAGGGAACATGTGAAAAAGTAATATAAGTGATATCATAGCAACAATAAAAAAAGAAAGACACTCCTTCCCAGTTCACATATGTGGTCCTAAGCCCCAAAATGTTAATTGTGGCCCTTGACCATCAAAATGTTGCATTTTGTAGACAGTCTTCTTCTTGATTTCAGCCACATTCCCTCAGCATAATTTCTTGGAAACAAAAGGCAAATGAGCTGGAGATAGTGATTGATTGAGATAGAGTCATACTTCCTGATATCTTCTTTCTATTTTTTTTTATTTCTGTCTCCCTGTTGCCTTTCTAAGGAAGAACTACATATTACCAAATATCTGGCTTCATAATTTTTGCCCAGAACCACATTTAATTAGGACAGGAACTGTATATGTTACCAAGGGCAAAGCTCATGTCCCTCTTGTTTCAAGGAGCATAATAAGTTCCAAAGAAATTCCAATCTGTCTTTCATCAAAGAAGAAAGGAAGTGAGGCAAGGAATTAGATTGATTTCAGCGTGAAGGGTTCTATACAGTCTGAAGCATCTCTGCTTGTGACTGTGGGTAGCTTTAGGAGTGCCCTTGCTACAGAAAACATAGTCTACTAGATTAGCCAAGGAGCAAGCAGCAAGAAGAGACTCTGGAGACTAGCTGCTGAAAGTCCTGGTTAAAAATATCTCAGCATTTTAGTGTGAGGCAAGAAATAAAAGAATGTGCCAGGAGAGACATATGGTGGATCAAGGGTCTTCAAACTTGGCAAATTTAAGACTCGTGGACTTCAACTCCCAAAATTCCTGAGCTAACATGACTGGAGGAAGAATTCTGGGAGTTTAAGTCCACAAGTCTTAAATCTGTTAAGTTTGAAGACCCCTGTTGTAGATTGATGCACCCAAATAACAGAGTCAACAACAGTGACAAAGTCTGTGGCACCAGCTTTTCCTCAGTGGGCAAATGTATAAAACAGAATCAAGTTAGTTTCTTACAAAAGGAAGCAATTTAATATATATTACATTTATTCTAAGTATCCTGGTTCCTGGCTTCTCAGTGGAACTGTAGTATAGATGAATGGTTTATATAGATCATTGACATAAACCAATCTGCATTATAATCCCACCAAGGACTATGAGACAGCCCTGCTTTTCTTTTTGCTGATGAACCTTTCAGTTCCATTATCTTTAGTTGGTGAATAATAGAAGCCAAGTTGTATTTCCCCAGACAGTTTCTGCAAGCAAACATTTACCTTCCAATAAATGCCAACCAGGAAATGCTAATATCCTTGCTTGACATCCTACTCTAAAACCTAAATGACTTGAGGTGAAATTCACCTGAAACCTCTGTCAGATTCTCGTCTCCTGGGAAGTTTATTTGGCAGCAGTTCTCTCCATTCATCCACTTTTGAGGGCATTAGGAAAGGACAGGCATAGCTAACAGTAAGAAGATTCAGTTGGCTTCAGAGTTATCATTGATTCTAGAAGGAAACCCATGGAAGTGATACAGATATAAGATCTTTAGCAAGCTCAGCTAAATGACTCTCTTCAAACAGGAAACACTGACTGGGAAATGACGCAGACAAGACATTTTCTCTCAATACTTTCCAAGAACTGTTTCTGGTTTTGTATTCCCAATCAATCAACAGCAAAATGTAAATTAGAAATAGGGAGAGAGAAAAGGCTCAGCTGTTAGGCATTACTAGGGGTGAATTTCCACTGTTACAGTGGAAATAAAGGAGAAAGTAATCTCAAAGCTGTATGCGGTTCCAAACTGTTCCTTTTGTGTTGTCCTCATGCACGTCCTATTTCAAGGTGCCCAAATTTAACAACATGGTTGCCCCACTATTAGGAAGGGGGAAACACATGTAAAGTGTTGTAGATGAAGGTACTAGGACATGGGTCATAATTTAAAATATCGAAGATCTACTCTCCTCCAACAAAACAAAAACAAAGGCTTGGGCTCCCACAGGTGCATCAACATTCTATCTACTTCCACCCTTAACTTTGAATATATACACACGTATATACATGTTGGACTTGGCCATCAGCTCTCCTTAATAGAAAGATTAATGGATTTGGCTAAATTATGCTAGCAGAAGCAGGTGAAACTCCCAGGTTATGGTACTTATGATAATTATTCTGCAGAAAGTTAAAAAAAAAGAACTTGTCATCACTGTGATCCATGGAAAATCCCAACTCAAGGGCAATGAAAATTATAAAAGGAAGAAATGATAGCCTAGCCAGTTACCCCATCTCAAAAAGCTTCTTATTACAGAATTTAAAAAAAACAAACACAAATGATCAAAAAATGATCAAAGGACTAGAACTCTTTTTGGAGTGCCAAAAGGAGTCTATTAACTCCAGATTCTGGATGCCTTTGAAGATTAATGTAGAAAAACTTTGAAAGGACAAATAAATTAAGAGAGAGTTTTCTGGTCTCGTTGGGGAAGAGATGGGAGAAGAAGGAAGTTTCCATTCTTTCTGTAGTCCCCCAATCCAATTTTTACATATTTTAAGCCCCTGTCACACTGCACCAAAGGATGGAAAGAGGATGTAAAACGGAGAAAAATACTTGCCATCCGTTGGTTAATGCGATGCTTCTGTTCTGTACTCACTGCCTCCGTTTTGCTTCCTCTCTATCTGTCCAGCATCTGTCGACTGAGGTTGCATCCGCTCAGAAGGTTTTGAGCTGCTCAACCTATACTGCCTATAAAAAGGGGGAGCAACTCACCTGGATCTCACTTTCAGACCAGCAGCCCAGCTGTGCAGACC
>BHFT01000445.1:0-69018 GCA_004320025.1 Laticauda laticaudata
AGACATTGTGTTACCTGACTTCTGTCCCCTTCCACACCTTGACTTAGAGCGCAAGTGGCATACTCTAGATATCAGAAGGGCTCTTAGAATTTACATCAAACGCACTTCCCCTTTTAGAAAGACAGAAGCCATGTTTGTCTCATTTTCCCCTTCTCACTTGAGGAGCAAGGCCTCTTCCCCTAATATTAGAAGGTGGGTCAGGACGTGCAGTGCACAAGCCTACAAAATGGTGGCTCTTCCAGTACCCTGTGGTCTAACGGTGCACTCTACCAGAAGTGCAGCCACTACGGCCGTCTGGGCCACCCAGGCATCCTTGGAAGAGATTTGCAGAGTGGCCACATGGACATCCCTGTCTCCTTTCATCAGACACTACAGTCTGGATTCCTTTGCCTTGGCGACGGCGGCTTTCGGCAGAAGGGTTCTTCAGTGAGTGGTTCCATCGTCGGAGTGATTGGTCGGATGAGGACGTGCCCAAGGACATGAAACCTTTGGTATGTCCCATCCTGGGCTCTTGCTGCAGCATGGAGGAGAATGGGCGTTGGTAAATTTACCTGTGAACGCCCTTTCTATCTGTGCTGCGAGAGAGCCCAGTCCTCCCTTGGTTTTTCCGGAGATTGTAAGGAATGTTAATGTATTGGATTGTTTGCTTTCAGAGACACTTCTTCAGTCTGTCAAGTATCTTCGCCAGAGCTGGGGATTGTCCCGGGGGCTGGCTTTTTATATATAAGTACAGAATCAGCTTAATGACATCATAAGAAGGAATCTACCCATCCTGGGCTCTCTCGCAGCATAGATAGAAAGGGCATTCACAGGTAAATTTATCAACACCCAATCACTACTGAGTCACTGCAAGTCTAAATAATCTTTTGCTCGACTGGCTGTACCAATGTCAATTGCATGAGCTTTATAGCATGCTGAAAAATGCATATGTTATTACTTTATTATGTAATTATAGTGGTAACTTTATGTATTGAAGTAGCCATTTCAGAAAGCTTGAATATGTTGCTGCTGTGAAGTTGAACTCCAATATATTATTGTGAATATGCATCTATTTTGAACATGTCCCAAAGTAATTTTAGTGAGCTGCCGATCTGCTTACAATCCTAGTACACTTGATAATGACCACAAGCAAGAGTTTGATAGATTGCATCAACTAAGCTGTTCGGAACAGTTGAAAATCTGTCATAATTATCATAATCTCATACTGCTCTGGTTAAAGCTTTGTCTTATAGCATATATCCAATGCTGTATTCGGTAATAATGGATATCAGTGCAACAGCTCATTGAATTATAGAAAAGACAGTTTAATATACATATATTTTTGTAGGATAAATTTTCCAGCCAGTATTAAGGATGAAATTGTATTCATATGACTGTCTTATAGCCTGATCCTATTTATGCTTAGGCAAGTAGAAGTCTCTATAAGTACATTCAGGATTATTTAAGGTCATTTTCATGGGAGTGGCATTTCAACTATAAATTCTTTAAATACATTATTTTTGAAACTTCTTACAGTAATTGATTTCAATATTCTAATTAATTTGCTGCAAAAAAAGAAGAAGAAGAATCAAGAAAGAAAAGTATCGTAACACTCTACAACCTAAACTTTTTGCGGTTAATGTTGGGGAGACATTTCTTAATGAACATTGATGACTTATGAAGACATCATAATATATATAATAAACTTTGCTGATGAAAATACCTTTGTTCTGCTTTTAAACTAAATATGTATTTATAAATCTCTGTCTCTAACAAACAAGAATGTATTTATCATTTTTCATTTTTCCTTGCCTTCAGAGCAAGCTGTCTTTCAAATGAGCCCGAAATAACTTCAGTTCAACAGGAGTAAGAATTTTATAAACAAGCCAATATCTATGAGTATTATTCATAATAATACATGCAACAATTATGCAACAGACATTGAAGAATTTGGTAGTCTCTGAGATCCAAAAAGTTATATGAGCCGATTAGACCAGCAGATAAACGTTTCGATAAAAGTTTTTTTTTTTTTGACAAAGATAAAGTTAGATAAAAATGCTACCAAGTTTATTAAAAAAATGTAGTAATACCTGACATAACCCTATTATGAGGCTACTAAGGTCTATGTTAATACTTTTATTTTACTAATTTAAGATAATAGGTACAATTTGCGACTTTACTTTAATGAAACAACCTTTTTATTATATCTTTCTGGAGTCTATCCAACCTTCTTTGTTGTCCTGTCACCTTTTATATTCACTGTAAAATCTTTCACAGGGTTGTATTTTCATTTGCCTTTGTGATTTGAATAACAAATAGTACAGATAATCCTCAACTTAAGACCATGATTGTGAGACCCCATTGCTAAGCAAAGTGGCTGTTAAGTGATTTGCCCCTAATTAACCACCTTTTCTGCCACAGATGTTAAGCAAATTACTGCAACTGTTAAGTGAATCATGCAATTGTTTAGAGTATCTGGCTTCCCTCACATTGACTTTGCTTGTAAGAAGCCAGCTGGGGAAGTCACAAAATGACCAATAGGACACTGCAACCCTTCTAAATACCTGAACTTGAGTCAATGTTAGGATTGTTCATAGGGTGGGGTTTTTTTTAGGTGATGCTGTAACTTTGAACAGGTGCCAAAATAAGGTTTGAAGTTGAGGACTGCTGTACATAAATCTTTTTTATAAAAAGTATTATGCATGTGTTCAATATCATTTTATAGTTTATGAAAGCTATATGATAGAAGAAATATACATTCGTGTTTAATTGTTAAAACAATAAATGGATGAATCTGGTAGTAGTTATTATTCTGCAAGTTGTAAGAGAAACATTGGATTGGACTACTTATTTTTAATTAGACTTCAGATGACTCATTAAGTCCTATTGTTTTCAGTTGTGCAGTCCCACTGTTAAAAATTTTATTCAGCCCATTTTTGTAAAGGAACTAAGAGATATTATGTCCAGAGTTGGTTGGTCATGAAAGTCAGTTATGACAATACCATTATTAATATCATGATTAGGCCTGTAAATTATACAATCTTAAAAGACTATAATTATAGGATATCCTTCTAATCATCAACGATAATCTTTTAATTTTTGACACAGTTGTTTTTCTTTTATTGAGTTGAAAATGGGACCAAAGTCCAAAAGATCAAAGTGTATTGATTATTATTGGTAATAATTTCTATCAGCTATGGTATTGCATGGCATTATACTTTGGACTAATCCATTAATAAAAAGTGCAATAATGGTAACTACTGCTAGAGGAAGAAAGATTTTTTATAAATGTTTGCTCTATTGCCGTGATGGTGAGCCTATGGCATGCATGTCGGAAGTGGCATGCAGAGCCACTTCTGCCAGCGCACAAGAGGTAGCCCGGAAGAGCCCCACTGAGCATGTTGTATGTCCCCTGCCAGCCAGCTGATTGTCGGGTATCTGCTGTGCATGTGCGAGGGGAGACACATGCGCAGAGGTACGCAGTGTGCTTGGGGGTTGCGTGCACATGCGCAGAGGCATGTGGTGTGGGGGGGGTCACGTGTGCATATGCAGAGTTTTTGTGATTCTGACACACCTTTTGTCTTTAGTTCCTTATCTCACCTAGTTGGTTAAGACCTCCTGGGCGATGATATGTGGTTGGAATCCATGTGGTGGTCAATGCTTCTTTAAGAAAGGGACTGTTCCATCTATTTTGAAAGAAACAGTTTCATTCCCTAAGATGCCATCACTAGGTCCAATAGGATTGGACAATTTTCCGTTTTACAACTTCCTCTTCTTTGTAGCCAGGTTTTAAGTTAGGTTATACTGCTGACATGGACTGTAATTGTGAATTATCTCTGGCAGGCACAGGATATAGGTAGTGCATCTGTCCTGATTCTTCTTGATCTCTTAGCAGTTTTCAATACCATTGATTGGAATATCCTTCTGGATCTGCTAAAGATGGTGGGTGTGAGGGGGCCACTGGATTTTCTTCTTTATGGCCAGTTTCTGTCACTGTTGGTGAAGAAGGAGAGATCCAGCCTTAGACCTCCACACTGCAGGGTGCTGCAGAACTTGACTCTCTCCCCATTCTTGTTTAATATTTACCTGTAGCTTCTGAGCAACATCAAGTATTGGCACAAGGTTAAGTACCATCAGTGTGTTGATAGTACTTATGTATTCTCATTTTATACTGTGCTGCCCAAATGAAGCTTCCAAACTACATTTCCCATTCCCTGGAAGCTATGGGGTCTGGATGGGGAAGAACAGGCTCCAGCTTAGCTCTAGCAAGACCAAGTGGCATGGGTTTTAGAGTCCCAAGACCAGAGATTTTCCAGTTCCATCCATGGATATGCACGCACTCTACCAGAGCCAATGCACAATTTGGGAATTTTTCTGATCTTGAACTTACTCCTTAAAGTGTAAGTGGAGCTGTGCACAAATGCATCTTATAGGTCCTTTATGCCCATTCCGAGAAAGAGAGGCTTTGCTCATGGTTACTCATACTTTTGCCCTGGACTATTGCAATGCAGTATACATGGGGCTACTCTTTAAGACCATTCAGAAGCTCTATAGCTGGTACAGAATGCAGTGAGGCAGGGTAGTCCACATAAAGCTACTGTTTAACACAGCAATCCCAACCTTTTGGGCACCAGGGACCAGTTCTGTGGAAAACAATTTTTTCACAGACTGTGTGTATATTTGTGTGGGTTTCACACCCTACCTAGATCCAAGGGTGGGATTCAATTTTTTTAACAACCAGTTCTGTGGGTATGGTTTGTTGGTGGGCATGCCTTGGTGGTAATGTGACTGGCTGGGCATGGACAACTCAACATCGCTTACATCGAGGCATGCATCTCCTCACCTGGCCTCTTGTGACTGTGAGGATGCTGTAATATTCGTAAGTGTGAAAAATGGTCATAAGTCACTTTTTTCAGTGCCATTGTAACTTTGAATGGTCACTCCACACAAGCAAAGTACCAGCAAAGGAGGGAAAGAAAACTCCAGAGAAGTTCCTAAAACAGGAAATCTGATCCTGCCAAGAATGTAATAAGGATTAACAGAGAGGCAGTTTCTGTAAGCAACACCAGAATGTTTCCTTCCTGCCTTCCTTACAGGATTAGGCCAGCAATTTCTTCTAACAACCGGTTCTCCAAACTGCTTAGAATGTTAACCGGTTCTAGTGAATAGGTGAGAACCTGTAGAATCCCACCCCTGCCTAGATCCAATGCATGCGCAGATGAAGCTTCATTCGCTTGCGAGGCTCATTTCCTAGTGGGCTGTGGACTGGTATTGGTCCATGTCTCTGGGATTGGGGATCCCTGGCTCAACCTGCACTACCTCCCAGTACATTTCTGCTATAATTTGAGGGTATAGTGGTCATCTATAAACTGCATGACACCAGTTATTTATGGGCCTGCCTTTCTCCTATTGTGTCTGTTCATCAGATCTGACAGGCTGGATTTTTCCCCAGGTTCCCCAGTAATAGAAAAGAGTAAAAGTTCAAATGATATTTGAGATGGTTCAGGTTTTGTCATGTGTAATGTCTGGGCCTGGGCAGTAATCAGATAGGATATTACTAGGGCTAGTTATATGTGTATTCTGCCCTTTGCTCCTTAGAGGAAGTCCTGGATACATATGTAATAACAACCCATTGTACTGACTCTTCCTTTTCTTTTTCTAAAGCATCAACATGACCATGAAAAGTTCTTAACTTCCATGGAAATTGGAGAAGAAAATGTTCCTCTGTTTGATGTGCCTGAGTCTTGAAGATGGGACAGTTTTGGCTTCTTATCGGAAAATGATCCTCTAGGATCTTCTTGTGCACAAATCTCTTTTATTTCCCCAAAGCCTGTCTGTGCAAGAAAGACTCCTGTAAGATTTAACCTTTGTTCTCTGATCACTTAAGTGTTATTCAGAGCATTCTGGAATCAAACAGGAGGTGGCTGCTACTGCCAGAATAGTAGCAGAGGTAAAGGTAATAACTCTGTGTAGTATTATATCAGGAGTAGATTTACAATAAGGAAAGTTATGCATTTTTGAATTCCAAATTATTTTGCCATTAATGTGCCTCACCTGTGATCTTATAGTGAGGTTCAGTCTCGTTTGTCTTCTACATATTTATGTATTAATGGTTAGAGATTTTAGCTCCCATGCAGCAACACTGATTTTCCTCCCTCCCTCCCTTCTATTTGGACTGCAAGCACCACGACCCAGTGATTGAGAATCTTCATAGACAACAATCAGATGGTTGCAGGAAACAGAACTAACATGGTCTTTCAGATTTCAAAGGAGCTCTGAATTGCACACAGTATTCTTATTAGAAAAGATACAGGATCTCCTCTTCACACACTATTGGTTCACCTTTTAAGATATGAGTCAAGATTTTCTGGACTCTGCAATTTTCCTGAAACCAGGCCAAAGACAAACCCTTGTTTTGCACAGCTTGGGTCTCTTTTTCTTCTGGCTTTAGTCTTGTTTCACTTTGCTTCTATAAAGCATGTAATCTCGGTCAGCATCTTAATTATTCCCATAATTAAGATAGGAAAAAATGCAGATAAATGTATTAGTAAGCCAGGAAGTTCTAATCTTTCTAGTCAGTTTTATTCTCCTTGTAAAATAACAACAACAATAGAAAACCCTGCTGGCTTCATGTTTTCTGTTGAGAAAAGTGAACTCACTGAACTTTTGCCTCTTCCTGTTCTCCACCCAACCCCAAAAAAGTTATAGTCCAGCCTGCAGTGATGGTTCAAACTACTGGAAAAAGTGTCCTGTTGAAAAGGTCACCACGCTATCCTTCAAAGATGCACCAGGAGATTTTTTAAATAGAAAAAAAATCCTATGGTAATTTCTACCTTTAACAACTTTTTATGAGAGGGATAAATGGCTAGATAAGGGAGCCCCCCCCAAAAGACCAGGTTCTTGCAAAAATGACTAGATATGCAATAATAATAATAATAATAATAATAATAATAATAATAATAATAATAATAATAATAATAATAATAATAACTGGCTTGTGGTGGCCTGCTTGTTCTCAGTATTTTGAAGCTGGCAAAAGTGAAGATAATTGAAAGTTTGGCTTCAAACCCAGTAATGAGAGATTGTAAAGTGGAAAAAGGGTTGCTTGTTATGGAAGTGCCCTGAGATTACTTATTTCTTGGCTCTTTTAATGTATAAATGGAGAGTATTTCTTGAAAAAAAAAAGGGAAAGCTCAGTTTTAAGTGAGATACTAATGTGATTCAGAGCTTTCACAGATGTTGATTTGGCACTCCTAACTGCAGTTGCCCTGTTTTGGCCCCTGTAAATTTTGTGCTTTTTTTCACTGTTTAAATTGCAGATTGGGACCATTCCTAATTTTTTCAAAATGTAATTATGTAGAAGCAATCGTGAAGAAAACCAAAAGTTCAGTAAGTTCTCTCTCATAGCCTAATATATGTGGGGAGAGAGATGACTACATATGAGAACATATATGGATAGCAATAAAACCCAATACATGGATTTAGTAAAGCTAAAACACATAATCAAATGATAGGATAATATTCTGAAAGATTGGCATAATACAAAGTAAAAAATATTTTGATTCCTATACTAATATTCACGGCTATCATAACATCAAATCAACATTTACTGCTCATTATTACATCATACAAATCATAGAATAGTATTCCTATATTAAGGAGAAAGCTTACACATTTTGAAAAATGCTAGTTAATTTCAAAGCATGGTGACCAAGGAATCGTTGGATGGACTGGAGTATATTGTTAGGAATTAATAGGATTATATTAAGTTATTTAATAAGCATATTTATTTAATCAAACTTTGCAGTAGTAACAGGCATAACTTATTCATAAGAATTTACTATAATAAGCTTAAAAACCCACAGTGCTATCATCTGGTTGTAGCAATATAGCTTTCCATAGATTTAGGTATACACAATGGCATCTAAGGTCATTAATATTATTATTATTATTAATCATTAATAGTCATGCTGAATAGAAGTGACCTAGAGCACCTATGTTTGCAGTTTTCTCCATTGATATACCATTCAGAATATATTGTTCATCTCCTGGGGAAACTATGAAACATATACATCATAAAGAAGCAGAAAGCCAGCATATAAACCATGAATGTTGAGGAAAAAAGGCTTGCCTCCATTTTAATAAATGGAATTTTATTTTAGAACTTTATTTTGCCATCTATAGAATAGAAAAGAATTTTATTTTGCCATTTATGAAATTGTAATAAAAATGTAAATTAGCTAATTAATTCATTAATTTAGTAATCCATATTATCTTTACCTCATGTTTTGTGCTTCTAATCATATCCTGCATATTTACTCTGAATATCTCTCAGGATTTCTTTTATTATTTATATCAAACTTTATCAAATTTGGAGACTAACCATGTCACAGAGCAAGTTATTGTTTTTAAAATGTAAGTTAAAATCTTTAAACTGAATCTTTAGACTTCAAAATAACACTAGAATGATAAAATTGTATTCCTTGGAAAAGGTATTGGTTTAAACTACAGTGCTGTTGTAATGATGACACATGCATCATATTGTCATCTTACAAAAAACATGATTATGTAATTATGTTATGAATCACATCATAATGCACATACTTGTTCTGTTTTCAATTCTGTATTCTTCAATTTTTATTTATTATTTTTTAAAAGAAAAGGCAAGCAAGAAGAGGAAAAAATGATAGAAAAACATATTTATATGTGGAAAAAAGGTATTACCAAGATTGTACAGTTAATGATTACCATATCTGTATGACTCTGTACTTTAAATAATCCTGAGTCCTTATATAAATAAATAGAATAAAATAATAATTTGCACAAAACCATCATGGCATGCATCTCATCACTTGCTGCCTCTGCCATCCCTTCAGATGTCTGTGTTCCTTGATAACACACAAATCATGTTATCAGCTCTTGGGAATAGCATCCTATTCAGTTTCTCTGCCTTGTTTACCACTTGTTTTTAATTTCTGTTTAGTATTTTAACCCTTGGACTGAACTGAAGGTTTTAAAAGTTTGTTTTCTTACCTGTTGCCTTCTAATTTTGATGTAGCACCGTATGTATTTATTTTCATTTTTGTGTTCATCTTGTTGCTTAACCTAAGCTTGAACGCCCATTTTACATTTTGTGTACAACCAAGAGTATAAAGTGAGGAGCAGCCATCAGTGGGCTGGAATGGCTTTCAGATTTCAGTGGCTGAGATTTTACAGTTATTAAGAGTTGCATTGTTTACACTTTGGTCACCAGAAAGCCTACTCCTTATCTTTTTATTTAGTTAGTGAAAGTTAACAATATTTAAGTTACCATTCAAATCTTAAGATTTGTATCTTAATGCACACTTCTGATCTGAGTCCTCAACAGCGATCCCTGATAGATATTTATATACTATCACCCAAAAGAAGAGAGGGTCAATTACATAGATGTTACTGCAAAGGCAGTTATTCATCCACAAGTATTTGTAAAATGTTTGTACTAAGAAACAAGCATTTTGAAGGGTGGGGTGATTTGCAGTATTGAGAGCTGTCCTTGAACAATATCTCTGCTTTCATACTATATTAATAGTTGCATAATAAAAAACAGCCTGTAATTAGTACTTCAATTATCATTAAAGCCAAAATGCATCCCCCGAGGGCTACTTGAGTCCTGTTTGAGTCTATTTGGAAAACTGCAATTATCATATAAATCAATATGCCTTTACAAAGTTTATAATCAACTTTGCATTGTTTCTCAACTCTGTTTAAATTCAGAACTGATGGCATTCTTAAAAAATCCTCATGTGGGAAAATGATGACAGGATCAGATTCCCTTCACTACCACTTATGAATAGATATTTTTACTCTTCTCATTCTACCATCTCCTAGGACCACAGTGAATCTGTGGAAATGGTCAGCTTACATTGGTTTGAATAAAAGAAGCAGTGTTGTACACAAGGGGTTGTACTGCTGGAGAAGAATTGATGTGTTTTCAAGTAAATCATCTGAAGAGTATATGTGCTTTGGTGTCGATTTTGAGCTCTTGTCTGGGTTTATATATAGATTAATTGAATATTCCAAACTGTGTTTTAGGGCATAAAATCAGCTGCATTTTGTTGTCTGCTATAATACCCTCTCTAACCAGTTGAACAAATAGGTCTGAGAATGCAATGTGTTCAATTCTTATATTCATATTGCTAGTTCATTTTGAGAAAATAAAAATATTATATATAAAAATTGAAACAGGCCATATTTATGGAACTTACAAATAATCCTTAATTTAAACAGTCATTAGTAACTTTTCAAAGTTACAACCCCCCTAAAATGGATTTAGAAGTTTGAAGTCCTGATATCTAAGTCGTCGTTGAAATGTATTTGAATATAAGTAGCTCAGGTTGGTAGCTGGGCTGTTGGTCTGAGCTCCGAACTTGGCAATTTGGTTGCAAAGGTTTCATCACTTCAAGGAGACATCCTCAGTACGCTTTGAATTATCAGTTCAATTCAAAGCACACTGGCGATGTCTCCTCAAAAGGTGACTAAACATTTGCAACCAAATTGCCAGGCTTGGACTCAGACCAGCAGCCTATCTAAATCCTCCCCCAGTCACGTGACCTCAGTTTGGGCACTTGGCAACTGGCCTTTATTTATGGTCATTTGCAACACCCTGCAGTCACATGACTCTTCCCCCCCCCCCCCCGNTCCCCCCCCCCCCCCAGGAATTGGTAGTAACTTCCAGTTTCTGGCAAAAAATGACCCCTAGTGAAAAATGGGTTTGGTTGTAGACCACCTCAAAAAAGGTAATAAAATTGGACGTGCTGACATTAGGGCCTGCTTTGCAGCTGTCACAATGTATGATTGAAATTGCAGACTTGATGCAAAATTGAATTTGTAATGTATTTACAAATTCATTTGTAATTGCAGACTTAATTATGGACTCTTGTCCCAAGCCACAATTAACATAGCATTGTGCTTTTTATCTAACCAGTTTTAGTGGAATAATAGTTTTAAATTTTATGTTATCTTTTGGCTTTGAGATTAATTATAGGAAGGAACAGCTTCCTCTGCTCTTACATATTCATTAGAAGTGTCACTTTCAGTTCTTAGTGATCAATATCAGCTGCTGGAATTTTGAATTTGAGATTTTATTATTAGAATGGTATGGGATTATAGAAATAATGTACATTATTGTGAACTTTAAAGTAAGAGTTTGATGTATTTTACCTATCTCTGTACCAAAGAAAGTTGGAAGTCGTGCTTTTTCTATTCCTCTATTTTTCTGTCTTTTTTGTTTTTGACTTTTATCTTGCTTTTTTCTTGCTTTTCCTTTTTTCAATGAGTTTTCTTTTTGCTCATTTGTCGTCTTGGGTTTTTAATTTTTTTTTAGTAAAGATATATGTGTGTGTATGTGACCACATGTGCATGCAAGATATACATACTTCTACTGTGTACCTGCAATAGAGAACTTGCCATAGTTCCAAAATAGAAATGATTCTGAGCATTATATCTTAACTTTTTATGGTTTCATCCTGTGCATCTTGTCTCTAGAGCAAATCCAACTGACTTCAGTGTATTTATTGCCTAGTAAGTGTACTTAGATCTACAACCTTATGATCTGTCTATGGTTAAGTTACATGTGTCTAAGTGCATGTATTTAAACGACTTATGCATACCTAATTTCACATAATCAGGCATGAATTATTGGTGTTTTCTGCAAAAAAATCCCCTCATTAACTCTTAGACCAAAACATAAAATCAGTCCAATGAGTGATGTCAAATAGTGATGCTTGAGAAGATATGCACAATATATGCCTTTTTAAAAATGTAACAGACTATCCATTATGATTGTGCATGTATGGTAACTAATACATACTTTAACATTTCTTTTGAAATGTATAGATCTAATAATGAAAGTAAATTATTCTAGGTCTAATATTCTAGGAAAAAATCAACAAAAATAATTTATCTCTTTTTTTAAAAAAATAAATAAATAAAAGTTGTATATTCCCTATGGCAGACATAGAGGTAATCTCTTTAAAAAGCCCTTCTCATGGTTTACGAAAGAAAAGATAATCCCATACTCACATTAACTGTAACCACAAATTTGTGTGATTCTAACTTCGTTATTGACTGGCAGCATTGAATGTTGTGATTATTTAAGTATGAGGCATGATATATCTAAAATTAAGAACTTTAAAGACACACAAATTTTAGAGAAAGTGATTAAAACATATTATCAACACATCAATCCTCAATTCAGGCTGGAGAATCATGCTGATTATTCAAACATACATATCCAAGGCTTTGCTCGCTATCTTGGAGAGGAAAGTTAAGGAGGAGACACAGAGTTAAGGACACAGAGAGGGTTAATATCCCACAGAACCTTCAATTACCATATACTCAAATGTTTCTGATCCTTGAATTCACCAAGTGTCAGATCTTCCTTTCTGCAGCATATCTGGGCCTTCACAAGCAACGGGGGTGGGGGGGGGGAATCACAACCACTGAGCACCTCAAATAATTCCAACAGCACTAAATTCGATTGGATTTATGTTTTTGGAGAGATGATAACTTTATTGCATATGTCATGATTATTTTTTAAAATAAGTTTATATGCTATGCAAGGAAGAAATTTCTGGAGATGTTTTGCCATAATGCTTTCACTGGAAATAAAATATAATTTCTCCTTTATCTAGAACAGCTCTAAAGTGCTATTTTGTTCACTATGCTAACTAAATTACATAGATTAAGCAATATAATATGTAATATCAGTTGATGTACAGTATGTATGTCTGGTTCAGTAATAAAATGGATTAAAATCCAGTAAAAAAATTGTCCATTCAGGCCAAACCAGTTTCAACTTGAAATAATCACAAGTAAATCTGACATATTTTTTTCATGAAATTCTACTGGCTTTCATCTGTGCAGCCCAATCCAACACTTTGGCTTTTGTTCCTGTGGCATCCTTCATGTCTTAAGGTCAACCATGTGCAATAAAGAGTCGTGAGCTTGAGTCTTCAATCAAGGGTCAGCAAACTGTGGCCTCTGCTGAGGCTCCCTATTGCCGGTCAGCTCCACAATTGATAGGGCTTTTGGTTAGGACAGATAGAGGAAAAAGGACGCCGTGCTAGGAGGAGACTCTATGGTGGGAGAACTGCCATAGTCTTCAACTCCAGAATTGACCAGAATTGAATGGGGGGGGGGGAGGCTTCCGGTTAGGATCTTTGTAGCTCTTTGAGTGTTTAAGGTTGCTGACCCGTCTTAAATAAATGTGAGGTTGATATATGTGGAACTAGTGAACATGCCTGCAGAGACACCAACACAAGTTGTTTCTTCTCTTCATTTGTAGAATTTATTTAAAAATGCCTGAAGAAATTTAGTTATCAGCAAGTGCTGTGCTGCAGGAAGGCTGATGTTTGATAAAAGAATTGGGCTGAACTGTTGAGGAAGTTGAGGTTTCCTGCATCAAACAACAGGTTGGGCCCTTTCCAATTCTGGTATTTCACACATTCCATCATGGCATATTGAAAGCCTTTGTCCAAAACTAAACTGTTAACTATGCACAATAGTGCTTTTATGACTATCTCTGATCAAACCCCAATGTTTCTAGGAGCGGTACCATACTAGCACAAGAGAGGTCCTTTTGAGCCAGATAAATCTACCAATTTAAAGCTTTCACTCATTGTGGCAGGGAGATACACTAAATCATGTTGACTTTGTATCAAACATGAGTTTCCATTAGTAACATAAATGGAGACAAATTGCTTGTTTGTCCTATCACACTTGGCCAATAAAGAATATTCTAATTCTGATAAAGAACATTTCATTAGAATGATCAAGTAATGGACATGCTGATAGTTTTCTTGGTAAAAATATGAAATTAGTGACGATTGCCTTATGGAGTATTATTTTTGAATTTCCTGATCTTGCCTCATGCCTAAGACATCCTGTGGTCTCCCATTTAAGTACTACTCCACAGTTAAAGAACTTTCAAGATCAAGTAAAAAGTACAAATAAAAAAACCCAAATAAACAAATAAAAAAATGAAGCAAAGTTGGCCATAGCACCATCTATCTGGGTGCTATGTACCAATAATGACATGTAATTTTAACCCCAAGCAATATGCAGTAGTAAATTATAATGACTATAATTGCTGCTTCTGTTTTCATTTTTCATTGTAATTGATTTCCTTTAACATTTTTTTTCTTGGTTTGGCTTTTGAGACTGGTTTTTGCAACTGGAAATGCAGTATCTATTTTATCCTCCCTTTTTAAAAAAATTGCAGATCACCAATTAAGGAGAATTTGGTAGAGAGTTGCAGAATGATTGCAATTTATGAACAAAGAAAACCTGAACTATAAAACATGTCAGGTATATACTTTGCTTAAAATACGTATGGTAGTAGAATTATACAAACCTAATTTGCAATTGCTTGCTAAAATCTTGTTAGAGAGGCAATATTGTGATGGGGAGGAAGGATCAGCGACAAAGTTTTGACAGAAGGTTTGAGTGGGGGAAGGTTAACACAGCTGTTGCTGCTACTCTCTTTCCAAAAAAGTGATATTACAGAGAAATTAATCAAAACACTGAAGAAAATAATTATTCGGCTACTACTGTTATATCTAACAAGTAATCTTCATGCCTAATACTGTTAACTATCTGATACTTATCCTTTGATGGATGATATATAGATAGAAGTAGCTAGATATTTGAGCATAGTAATATGTAGCAGAAATGAGATTCCAATGATGATAATTCTAGGGTTACATTTCTTATTTGAAAGAAAACTAAGATTTGGGAAAGCAATTGAAAAAGAAAACTGGGATTCTTCAATGAATGATGTAGAAAAACCACAAGGTATGCATTTCAGGATCCATCTCAAATCCATCCATTTGTTGACACACAAATTAGCATTCTAGGAATATTGTTCTTTGACAGTCATACTAAAGTGTCCTTTTTCATAATTATATACTACTATATATAAGTGATCAGAAATAAATTAAGCTTATGCTAGAAATAAATCTAGAAAAGTGTATGTAATTTTTTTTTAATTTGCTACAGATCAGTTATTAAGATATTTGCTATTAAGACTAGAAGCAGGATTTTCATTTTTCTTCAATATAGGGGTGTACAACTCTTTTTTGGGGGGAGAACGATACTTGTTGAATGACATATCAGGTAGCATATCTCAAAATTGGCTTAATTTAATATAAAATGCACATATATTAAAATACAATTAATATTACTCCCCATAGATTTCCTTCTTTGCAATTCTTTGCTTTTTACAGTTATATGTTTTGATTGAGAATCTCAAGGTAATGTACATATTTCATCTTCCTCTTACTTTTTTCCCCATAACTCCCATGTGACTTTGGTTAGGCTGAAAGAAAGTATGACTGGTTCAAAATTATCTGTGATTCAGGTTAGTAATAAGATTAGTTATTACTAATAACTATATATACTTATTAAATATAAATAAGTATACTTATTAAAATAACACTATGTATGCTAAATGTTATTGCTCACATCTACTCATAGAATTTGCTCTTATATGGTTAGAATTGCATTGAAGAACCTGTTTCCATAAACTTCTAAAACATTTTTTTCAGTCAGTATGCTGGTAAATCAGCACTTTTCTTCAAATTGCTTCTTGGAACACTGTTATACACTGTATTTTACTGTGCAGTAGATTGTTTGATTTAGACTTACAAAAAAAAAAAATAACTGCTAGGGACCAGGCAATCCCGAATTTCATAAGGAAACTGTTTCTGCAAAGAGCTTTTTGAGAGCTTGAGCTTTTACACAAACTCCATTCATTTTAAAAATTGAAAAAATTAACCTCCTGTCCTTTTTGCTAGTCAGCAATGAAGACGTCTGACTGTGTTAATTCTTATGGCTTAATTCTTTCTGCATTCCTCAGATATTGGGTTACTAAGGACACCTGTGTCTTATTTAGGAAACAAAAAACCTTTTGCACTATAACAAGGAACCAATACAGACCAGCCTAATCTTTCACAGATTAACCCATTATTTTTTACATGGCAATTTATTGAAGCAGATGCTTTCTGGATCCTTAGATTTGGCTTAATCTGTTAGCGGCAGCCTCCCAGGATTGAAGCAGAGCCATTCTTGGGTGTGGACATAACTGATATTTCTGTGTCTTACATACTTCTGGCTGCTAGCTTTCAATTCAGTCAGTTTCTTTGAGTTTGCTTTTACCAGCTAATATATGACAACTCTTCCAAAATGCTGCCATATGTACAGTCTTTAGAAACCAGCCTGCAAGATGAAATTTACCAGTCATGAGTGCAGCAATGTGAATGCAGCAATGTGATTAACAGCACAATCCTACGTGTTTACTCATGAGTAAGTTTCACTACTTTCAGAAAGTATGGTTTTGTATTACAGCTTATTACAAAGAATGTAATGATGTACCTAATTTTGGTAGGCATATTAAGAGAGGTAGGTGCAGCAATATGCCGCTTTTCTATGGTTATTGCTGATTTGTGCTATACTGCAGTGAAAATAGTATGAAAAATCCATACTAAAATATTTATGTACTTATTGGATTTATATTCCACCTTTATTTTGTACAAGTTAAGCAGTGTGCATAATGGTCCCTCCCATTTTCCGTAGAGAGTTGGGTTGGGCTGAGGCTAGCCCAAAGACATCCAAGAGCTATCTTAGGCCTAAAGAGGTTTCTAGGCCAGTATTGTAACTATTATACCACAGTGAATAGTTCTTCCAAGACATATTCACTATCTGCATTTCTCGGCAGTCCCTCATGCTTGCATGTGTATGTTGCATGTGCGCTACCAGGGGCTGCCTTTGAAGATCATGTGGAAACCACTGTTGGTGCAAAATGTGGGTATGCCACAGAATACCCATGTAGCACCTTTACTTTGAGTTATACTGGCTGCCGCTAGGCTCCATGTTACAATGAAAGAAGCTTCTATTTATCACTTGTATTCATATGATACAAGTGAATTCATGATAAATTCGTCTATTTATCATTTGTATTCGTGTCACAGGGCCTGATTATTTAAAGGCTAGGTCACACTGGCCGACGGATGCAAAACGTATGCAAAAAGGACACAGCGGACGAACGGAATGCAAACGTAAGCAAAAAGGACCACAGCGGACGAGCAAAATTTTGGGGGTGGCTCCATCCGTTGTTATCCGCTCTCAAAAGTGCCCAAAATTTGCATAACAAACAAGGAAAACAATGGAAAGGAACAGACGGGATAGTATGTAGTGAGGATGTTAAGCGGATGTTCGTAGGAAGCCTAGCGGATGGAAGCAGATGGAAGCAGATGATACATCTGCAGGGCTTCCGGGGGAGAATAGCCGAAGCAGACGCATAGCGGAAGGACGGGGATGCGGAGCAGATGCGGACGGATGCATCACGGACACCTATAGGATGCGTAGTGGGATGCGTAGCGGATGCAAAGCATTCACTGCGCATGCGGGTGGGAGGATGAATTGTGTCAGCTCTGCGGATATAAAAGGATGCAGCTCACAAGCAGTCACCATTCAGAGGAAAGACCTGCTGCCAGAGACATCTTGAAAGAACACCATGGTTCAATCAGTCAGGGAGAAGGGGAACCTGTGCCTACTCCTGCCAGCCCTGGCAAGAAGGACAGAAACCACCATCCCACCCCCTGGCGCTGACTCTGAAGCTGCTGGTGCTTCTGCTGCTGCTGCTTGTGCTTCTGCTGGTGCTGCTGGTGCTTTCCCTGCTGTGGCTTCTTCTGCTTCTTCTTCTGCTGCTGCTGTGGTGGACCAGCCCCAAGGCCCTCAAAGCCCTGCTGCTGAAGGCCCTGCCAGAGGGAGGAAGAGGCAAGGCAAGAGAAGGAGAGAGGAAACAGTACTCCATTTCTGAGGCCATGAGGAGGAGGTGCGGAATGGCTGAGGGAGAATGAGTACTGTGGAGGAAGGGACACAGACACTATCGCAACACCAAGAGAAAGCAGGCAGTGTGGAGAGACAAGGCAGAGAGCCGGGCTACACTTCAGATGTACTCCTGGGATGGTGGAAGCACATGCACACCTGGTATGGCAAGCTGCACCTCAAGAAATCTGGCAGGCCGCTGTCAAGGCTCACTGACTGGAGATGTACATCATGGCCAAGTGCAGTTTCCTGGAGGGTGAGGTCCGCCACCGAGGAGCAGCCCCTCTGTCAACCCTCTCCCTCAGACAGCCCACAGACAGCCCACTCCTCTTCCAGCCAGGAGACGCTACCGTGTCCAGGCAGGTGTCTTTGGAAGGCCCCATGACAGAGACCCCCCAACAGCTGCACTCCCCATGCCGGAGGACGTGGAGGATCCCCTGTCTCAGAGTGGAGCAAGAAGAAGCAGCAGCCAGAGACCAACCACACCCACCCCCCAGCTTCACCTCCACAGAAAGCAGGCAGAGAGGCAGACTGGAGGGACAGAGCCACACTGTCCTCTTGGAGATCAGGGACACAATCAAAACTAGCACAGATCTTCTGTCTCAGCTGGTCCACAGCGACATACCATCCTCGAACCGCAAGCCCTCACGTACGTGAGCCAGACCCTCATGGACCTGCCCACGGCCCAGTACCAGGTGATGAAGGAGAAGATCACAGCACTGCTGCACCACCCTCCAGGCCCAGCTGAACCTGCTCCGACCCAGTCCAGGACTGCTCCTCCACCCCAGGCGATGGCACAGCCCTTCACGGCTTTCAACAGCCCCTCACCTACCAAGGCTACAAGTACCAGGACTTCCCACAGCAGAGGCAGCCCTTCCAGTCCAGGCCCAGGTAGCATCGCATGCCACAGACGCCTCACCTGACCCAGCTGCAGACCAGACAGCCCCACTACACTCCTCCTTCCTCCACCCCACAGCCAAGCCCTTCACAAAAAATCTGTCATCAGTACTGTGCCTGACATCCCAGGTCCTTGAGGAAGGGGCCTCTCAACCTCACGGGACTGAGTCAGCTCTCTGAGAGCTTCCTCAACACACCATCCCCTGTTGTACTCTCGGGCCAACCACCCCAATGGCGCCTCAGACCAGCACTCCAGCCACAGCCACCTCCACAGTCCCTGGCCACTCGACAGCTGAGACCATGGACATGCCTTCAGAGTGACTGAGAAGAGTGCCAGAGACTGAGTTGTTACCTGTTCACTTTATCTTTGCTTAAGACACTTCACTTGGTTCATTTTGCTTTTTAATAAAGTCATACAGTTTACTTAAGACAGTTATTAATAAAGGTTATCTTTGCTTCAACCACTTGGTTCATTTTATTTACTTAATAAAGTGTTGGTAAAAACTTTGAAAAAAGGGTTAAACCTTTGCATGCTTGTGTATAGGTAAGGATAGTTGTGGGATGGTAAGGATAGCTGTGGGATGGGTAAGATAGTTGTGAGATGGTAAGGATAGCTGTGGATTGAGAAACCTCCAGTGCAAGCATAGTGGGACTGTAGGTCCACCCTCCCAACTGCCACACATATGGCCTTTTTTATCAATAACAATTTATACATTGATCAACACATTTCAAAATAAACAAAGCTCTTATTAATGCCCTATTCATTGTAGGGCCACTCAACATACATGGCACCAATCTCATCAGTGTTATGAGACAGGCTCAAGGAAGCATCCATTAAGCATCTACCCTCCGTCTTGCCACTCACTGCTCCAGCTGGGGAGTTGCACCAGTGTTTCAGGAGGTTGCGCTGCTTCTTCCTTTCATGTGAAGCTCTGTTGGGGCCTTGTACATCCACAGTGTCTATCAGGTTATGTCCTTGCCTCCATTCACCAGGCTCCATGTCCCCATTCCCTTGTTGGACGGTCCACAAGCCTGTTCTGCAACACTGGGTAGTGGGTGCGCATGAGATTGTGCAGGATGCAGCAAGATTCTACGATGCTCCTCACAGTCCCGGGTGATGCTGCATGGTGGTGAGAAGTACCTGGAACCTGTTGGCCAGGATGCCAAAGGCTTTCCACCACCTGTCTTGCCCTGGACAGGCTGTAGTTGAAGATCCTCTCTTCACGGGTGAGGTATCTTGAAGTGTAGGGCTTCATGAGGTAGGTTCTGAGGGAGAAGGTGTCATCACCCACGATGAAGTAGGCACATCTTGTGTGTCATTGGGTAGGGGGTCTGGATCTGGAAAACCCATGATGAGGTTGCGTTCCAGCACATCCTTGAGGTCACTGGCATTGTATATCTGGGCATCTGAAGCTGACCCGTTGCCTGAAGCATTGATGTACATGAACTGTTAGTCAGCATCAACCATGGCAAAGAGGATGATACTGAAGAAGCCCTTGTAGTTGTGTATATAAGAGGACCCTGAGTTGGGTGGAGCTTTGCAGGCCACGTGCTTGCCATCTATGGCTCCAACATGTGGGGGAAGTTTCCACTCTGATACCACTGTTCTGCAACTTTCCTCCAGCCTTCTTAAGTGGTGGACACTGGAGGAGCTCCTCCAGTATTCTTCGATGATGGCCTGCACCACTTCTCTGACCACTTTGCTGATGCTGTGTGTTGGCACCCTCCAGGTGTACTGCATGTTTCTGTATGTGGTTCCAGAGGCCAGGTGGCACAGAGTCAGTGCCACCTTCAAACCCAGGGTCCAGGCTGGGATGGAAGTTGGTGCTCGGTTTGGTCAACCTAGGTCTCAGTCGCTCCACAATTTCAAACATGGCTGGTGGCATCCTCATGAAGTGCTGGAATGCACAAGTGTCTTCATTCCTCAGCTCCACCATCAGCTTGTCATAGAGTCCAAACTCCACTCTTCTCCCCAATCCACCGTCGACCCACACAGTTCTTGGACGTCTCCTTCTCCTTGCGTAGAAAAGGTGAAACAGTCTGAAGAGGGCTTGGTTTTGGTGTTGAATGATGGCAGCTACCATAAGGAGTGTGTGATGATCCATGGTAGAGATCAATGGAAGATGTGGAAGAGCAAGGGTGAAGAGGTCTGTACACCATGGCTGCTGGACTCTTACTGAGATCCAGGTGATTTCCTTCCCCTTTTTATAGGAAATGTCGGTTTTCTGCTTGGTGTCCTTCCAATACTGTAGGCATACTCCAGACATCCTAAGTATCCGAGATACGTCCCATATAACAACGTTTTGTCCGTTTTAATGCTTTAATTCTGAGCTGCATCCGCTTAAATCCTTTCTATTTGCGTGCAACTAACGCTATGGACGTTCCGTGTACCTTTCGCTTCCTCCCTCTTTCCGCTTTCAGCTGCAGCGGATGTGAGTTGAGGGATGGCAGAGGATGCCAAGAGGATACAGCAGACATGTACGGATGACAACGGACGTAGAACGTTTGTTGCCTGTATGTGTCGTGGTTGTACATTGTATGCGGCGGAAAGTTCATCCATTCACAAAGTTTTGTGCAGCTCAAAACTTTTTGAGCGGATGAAATAGCAGTTGATGGATATTTGACGGATAGAGTGTATGAAACACGTATGCAGTGAGTACACAACGATGCATCGTTTTCCAACGGATGGCAAGCTTTTTTGTCCATTTACTGTTGGTGCAGTGGGACATGGACTTAAGGGAAAGTGTGTCTCCTGTAGTGTTCTCCCAACCCATCCTATCAAAAGTGAACTTCTGTGTTTTGCCTGCCCTCTGGCAGGGCAACTTTGCAGATTTATATTGTTCCTCCCCTGGTTTGTTCAAATGGATTCTTGTGGGAAAGCTGTGTTTAGGAGAGTTGACTTAATTATTTCTACAAGTTCACAATTTTCCTTTTTCCTTGTTGCTGTTAATTTGTCTTTAATATTGAACATTGCACAGAATCACTATGGACTTGTATGGCCTTAACAGAAAAGAAGAAAAAGAGGTTTAAATTAATGTAAGTAAGCTATCTAACTCCACTTAAATGTGTTACATAAAAGTATCTTTTAATATCACAATAAGCTGAGGATGGTTTTTGTCTCCCCATGAAAAAGAAAGAAAAAGAAAGGAAATAGTATAAAAGATCCCAAAGGCATTTTGGCTGTGAGTTTTGTTATTAATCCTTGGTGCTAAATGCACCAAGATCTATAGAGAAGCCATGTTTGTTTCCTGTATTTTATTTATTAAATTTTTATGCTGCATATCTCCTCTATGAACTGAGTTAATTGGTTATAAAATATGTAGAAAAAGAGTATATTAAAAAATTGAAACAGAGTTTATGATTTTTAAAACTATACTAAAACTGTTCATGGGAAATGGAAATGTACACACACTTTAATCACCTACAAATGTTTCTAGACTTGCTCTTTCCTTTTACTCTGAAAATATCAGTGCACAAATTTTAGTACACATATACCAATTTCAGATTCAAACTGATAAGCAGTATTGGAGCAATACTTTTATTTATGAATGATAACCAGTCCTCAGCTAATTTTGAGATTTAAGAAACACCAATGATTAGAGTTAAAAGGAAAGCAGGTTTTTTTCTCTGAAAGAAGCTAATATTTCTGCTTTGGCCTTATATCAATCCCAAGTGCAATCCGGAGTGGAGAAGAAAGCTCTTATTCATTGAATTGCTTTCATTTGACTAGATTCCCTAAACATTTTCCATGATTTACAATTTCACGGCTTTTCCTGAAAAAGAAAAGCATAAACACCACATGTTAACATAACATGAACTTTGAAATGTGAGTGGGCCTATGTTCTTATATCAACATTTCCATTCTCCAGTGCCATTGCTTTCCTGCAGTAAACAAGGGAGTCAGAATCTTATAATTTCAAGTCTGTTAAAATACATGAGGTTCTACTTTTCCCCAGAGACAAAGATGGCCTGAGTATATCCTACCCAGTTTCCACATCTATAGTAGCCTTGTATTTAAGTAAAATATTTTCCCATCTATAAAGATGTAGGTTTGTCTTAAAAGCCAAACGAAACAGAGGCCCTATTGCTTCCAATAATTTTTTTTTCAAAAGATCCATTTAATATAAAGTAAACTATGGGCAATTCTATTTTGAGTAGTTAGCATATTAAAAAAAGCATCTGAAAAATAGTGTACATTGATTAAAATGACCACCAAACTCATAGAAAGTGATGCAAATAGTTTCAATTTTCTCCATTCTAAACTAGTAAAAATAGTTCTGTTTATTCCTTATACTGGGAGAGTATGTTGTCTACTAAATGATGTTGAACTACTCTCTGGAACCTAGCTAGCATGGCCAGTGCTGAGGAATGCTGGGAAATATAGTTCAACATCTGAATAACTCAAGGTAAGCATATTTTGCCTGACTCAATTTTACAAGAGCTTATTTTACCAGCTTTCATTTCACTTCATTGGCGATTAATTTTCAGTATAAACTCCTGTTGTGGAAATTAAAGTTCACTTTGCCCATTGCTAAACTTTTATTAACAAGAGATCAAGATGCTAGTGTTTTCTTGTTGAGTTTTTTGTTGACTTTACCTTGAGGCTTTTAAGAAAAGGCAGCTAAGCCACAACCTTGGAAACTCTCTAGCAATTAAAGGAATGTAATGTCTGAGGAGTCAGATTAATTCAATGGAACTGTTCCCAAGAAACCCTGGATAAATGTAAATACATACCTGATTGTCAAGTCAAAGACTCAGCTTGCAAAAATCAGGCAAATTGCTCAGTTCAGAGCCTTAGGAAGTACGGAAACCTATTCCACTTGAGAGATCAAGTTGAGTAATCCCTAAATGCCTCCCCAGTCTTTTATTCTGTATATTTGCATCCTTTCTTTTCTCTAATTGGCTGACTTCTGCACAGGAAGTCTTCTAAATTCGGGGTCACCAGCCTTTTGGACCTCAGGGACCACCAAACTCATAATTTTAAATCCCAGGGACCACTAACTGGTTCTGTGGGCATGNAATTTGCTTGCCGTGAGTCTCCACTGAATAGGTTCGGCTGTGATTCAAAGGAGAGCTGAAGATCTAAAGACTAGCTAGAAAGCAAGAAATCCAACCATTTCCTGCTTCCTAGCTAATCTAAATCTTCTGGCATAGCAAAACAGATGATGGTCAGAAAAAGTAAAAATAGTAATTTAGCAGGCAAGTTTGCCAGGTGAGGAGTGGACGTTCCCACGGTCCATGTGGGCTGGGTAGCCTTGTGTTCTGTGCAGCCTGGCTTAAGTACTTTGGGGGGTGCTCTGGGGGTGCAATTTCTCTGCAGCCCACCAAAATTTTCTCACGGTGTTGGTGATTGCTATTCTAAATGGTCTTCTTAAAAGTAACCTACATGTAGAAATTTGCACATCCAAAGTTTTTTTATACTGGATATTTCCATGCATTGCATTTTCCTTGTGAAAACATAGGATATTGATTGAAAAATTTCAAATATGTTTTTACTTTAGCACAAGAAGGATCACATTTTTAAGACTTGCATCAAAATGCAGATTTTCTCTAATGCTAAATTCATCCAGGCCAATTTTTATGATGGTATGGCAAGTATGCATCAGAAACCATAGCTAAAACAGAATGATATAAAAAGAGCATCCGTCAGAAAATCAGTTTTCTGTTCGTTGCAATAGATAAATTCTTTATTGGCCAAGTGTGATTGGACACACAAGGAATTTGTCTTGGTACAAATGTTTTCAGTGTACATAAAAGAAGATACATTAGTCAAGAATCATAAGGTACAACATTTAATAGTCTCAAGGTACAATGCATTGTTTTACAGTATGTACATTAATACCTTTTTGAAGACAAGGTTGTTTCTGACTTCACATTTTATGCTTTTGTGAGCGCTTGCATCTATATTAATGCAATATTAATTTATTTCCAGGAGTCTTTAACTGGAATATGTAAATCAGTGAACAGATTTCAGTTGGTACATTTAAAAAACATACCTTATTTTCCTATGCCCTTCCCAAAATTTAGTTTTACATGTAAGCAACAAAGTGATATATAAACTCTAGGTTCCAAAAACATTTGTGAACTGCTACCTTAAATTATTGTAACTTAAAGAGTGTAGATTCTCCTGCAGTTACAATCATTCATTTAGCATGATTTCAATTGCAATGACACTGAAAACAGATTTACAATCCAGTCCTTACACTTTAACCATTGCAGCATTGCAATGGTCATGCGATCAAAATTTGGCAACCAGCATGTATTTATGATGGTTGCGGCATCTCCAGGTTGTGTGATCACCATTGGCGATCTTCCCAGCTGCCTTTTGACAAAAAAAAACCAATTGGGGGAGTCAGATTTACATACAATCACGTTTCACTTATCAATTCCAGTGATTCACTGATCAACTGTGGCAAAAAAGATTGTATAATTGGGCAGAACTCACAACTGTAATTGTTATTAGATGAATAAAGAATCTCATACAATTCTGTATCACATATTATTTGTTAAATATTTTGGTAACTGTATTTGAGCATTATAACAGGATTGGTCAAGTGAATGCTGATGTAGCTGACAAAAATCCTTTCACTTACAATCAGTGAATTGTAATTTATAATCAGTTACTATTGGATGAGATCTTCAGTCGTGCGAAATAGCATACAAAATTAACATAAATTATCACATACAATGATTTATTGCACGTGCATCAATATTTTTGGAAGACATCCATCATTCTTAACTGAAGCATGAGTACCATATGTAAGAACCTACCAATTCAGATGTCAAAGAATTCATTGGTATGCTAAATGAATCCAACGTGAATTGTGAGATAACCCAATCAATGTGTTGCTGAATCCTGAAGATAAGTTAGGATCTATTTTTGTGTCTTGCCATGGTCCAAAACTATGGTTTTCAGTAATGTTTTAGGAACATGCCATGCTAGATGTCTCAACATAAGCCTCTCTTAACATCTACTGGAAATTCCAAATCAAGAGAGAGTAGGGTCAAAATTATCCAGTAGAGAAGATGAAGTTTGAAAAAAAGTCCATGGACAAAAGGGTGAAAGAAAGAACGTAAGATTGTACTACAGTAATTTGCAGCAAAAATATTTAAGGGTAACTTAAGGAAAATCACAGGCATTGTGGGATAAATCCTACACAGCGCTTCCCAACCTTAACAACTTTAAGATATATGGACTGCAACTTCAGAATTCCCATGGCTGGCTGGGGAATTCTGGGAGCTGAAGTCCACATATCTTAAAATTGCTAAGATTTGGGAAACAATGACCTACAGAAACTCATTTTACCTGTGCTCAGATGAGAGCAGTTTTTATACTCAAAAGAGGAGACTGGGCAGTAGGTCCAAAATGGAGTGAACAGGTAAACTTATGGTAAATAAGAAATTTGGTCCCCCACACATTATCTATGTAATATAATTGAAATTGAATATTTTAATCATTATCCTGATAGCAAATTTCTAAATAATTGTTCATCCTACTTGGTTAATCAATGGGCCAGGTAGGATTTTGTACTCTTTCAAATGTTTCACTTTTGTCTACAACTTTCCCTCCCAGGCTGTAAAGCTACATGGGGATGACTAATAAATAAATAAATAAAATCCTCAGCACTGGTCACCAATGCTGGCCAAGAAAACCTGATGGGCTTTCATCTTGATGTTAAGAAGAACCCAACTCAACTTGAAGGAGACTTTGTCTCCTTTTTTAAAGAAATAAAACATGTAAAAACCTAACAAAACATGTAAAAACCTAACAAATAAAACATGTAAAAATCCAGTCATATAGAAATATAATTTGACATATTGCAGCAGATAGATACAATTCTATCCAATGCAGTTTTAATTATGGGCTATTTTGGAACCCTTGGATGTTCAGCAGGAAACTGAAGTCCTATTTTGTACCTCATGTCATCTCCAAAAATTGTTTCCAAGTCAGTATTGGGAAAGACACCAGGAAAATAGAATTCTAGCTGTAAAAAGAAGCATTTATTATGCCTGTTCTAGATCTTGTTTGTTCTGCTGCTTAGATTTATTAAAAACTGAAATATATTAACTCCTTCCCTTTTGAAGAGTTTATTGCAGTTAGCATAAAAAGAAGACTTAAACAGGACACATTTTTTCCAATTTGGAAGATTCAAAAATTCCTAGTAGCAAAACTAATGGTAGGAACTACGTATTATAAATCAATAATTCTACTATTTGTTTTGTTCTCACTTTATGGAAAAGTGACAAATGATCTGGCAAGCAGCAAATGTTACATTACAAGCCATCATTACAAGTTACATACAAGCCATCAAAAGTTACATTAAAATGAACACAAACAGGCATACATTTTATTTCCCTGAGAATATTTTAACTGGGAAGCTTCTGCTACATTTCTGTAGACAAAACTTCTATACAAAACTGAAGAATAGAGTCTATCCAAAAAATTAAGCCTAGAAAAAAACTTCCATGTATTTTGTGTATATACATATATGTAAATACTGCTGGTACAGTTTGAAAAGGGGAGGGGGAGGCAGAATTCAGTAATTTGACTATAAGAGATATAAAAATACTTCAAATTCTTGTTTCATAATTTCATACATTTCTCTTAACCTTTCATCTTTTCCACCATGACTACTTAGTTCTGTCTCCTTACTGTCCTCAAAATTATCCATTTTCTACTAAGGAAAGTAGTCTTAGTGGCTACACAAACTAAGGATCGAGATTATTTGATTTCTAATAGAATTCTTTAAAAGATACGGAGGAGAGGTGATCAGAGTGTCTTTCAGTTGTAAGCTGGAGAATCTTGTTTCATGCCTAATATCCTGTGGGGCCTCTTGCAAGAGAATTTTTGTAATAGAACTATTTTAGAAAAAAAAATAGAATTTAGTAAGCTCAGGGGACACAATCAGTTAATCACCCTACAAGCTTTGTTGAAAAACAAAAAGGGGGTATTGGATTTTCCATCTCTTTTCTGCCAATTTAATCAAATGAGAAAGACGTGTACCATAAAAAACAAAAACAAAACACTGCATGTTAGTGTCTACGTTGTTGTAGCATTTTGTCTCGTAAATGCTCTTCCAGACACTGAATTGTAAAAGGATCAATGTCAGTATCAAACTTGTTGGCAAAAAAATGATGTTTCCGTAACATCCAACTCAAGTCTCCCACTCCAAAGACACATACAGAACGGATGTGAACTCCACTGCAAGGTGGGTAAGGAGCACCCTTGGATACATCCCCCTCAAAGTAATGCCACTTCACAAACCGGGCAACGGCATTCATATCGGAAACATCGTATTTGTCACTGGCAGAGACTGCACCAGGAACTTCAGGGATTCGTTGAATTGTAGCCCATAAATATTCATCAGGACTGTACGTGTCTTTAGCCCATTCTAAAAAAGCAATAATTTTGCTGTTCTCTAAAACATATTCCACAAATTCCCTAGTAACAACAAAATAGGCACTTCCAGAGAAAATGGGTGTGTTGAGAGGTGGAGGCTGTTTGTCTATTCCCATATTTTTTACCTTGTCATCAACTACCTCATGATGTTTCTTCCATCTCACCTCTTTGTTTGAAGGCATTTTTTCCGTTTCTAAACTATTTTCACCGTTGAGGGCTTTCAACTTCTCCACAATTTGTTGATTTGTCTTGATTGGGAAATCCAGGCCACAGAGATTGATCAAGTACCTCCAGCTAACATTCCTCCTGTAGAGATCCTTCATGCAGTTGAGGTCAGCTTGTACCCGGCTCCATGATGCATACACTACATTTTCCAATTGACTGGCAATGAAGACATTGTGAAAACATGATGCAATCCCTTTTACAGCCGCCAAGAAAGACTCTGGGGACTTTTTGTCAACATGAATGCAGTAATAGTTTTGAGGAGCATAGATGGTTCTCAGAAGTCTCTCAAGCATATTAATTTTATGATAAGCCACTATTGAATATGCAATGGGAAATTCTGCTTCTTCTTGGCTAAGAGGTTCCATAATATATTTCCGCTTCTTAATAAAGGAAGCACAATCAACTGTCATGTTGATATAGTCATTTGAAGTCATTTTTGGGGTTCTCCTAGAGGAGATTGTTAACAGCTCAAGCTTTACTTTTTGAATTTCCTCTGTGTCACCCTTTAGTACCTTGGAACAGTTTACTGTATTAGGATGTTCACCAGTCAGTTTCAAATGCTCATTATCTTGGTAGGTTGGTTTCTGGTGAACCATAATATAAGACCAGATTCCAACTGTACAAACCAACATCCAAAGAGGCTTAAACCGTAGGATACCACAGTGACGAAGTTTCCTCCTTAGCATTTCAGACAACATTTGGAACCTTTCAGACAATTTAAGGGACTTTCTCTGTCCACATGATTATGTTCCAGTCGTGCGTGGTTCTGTTGACATTTTTCTTTGATAGCTTCCTATAAATGAAAAGGAAGATAAAGTCAGGGAGAACCAGCTCTTTTGTTTATAATCTGCTGTAAATTTATATTGTCATTTAGCTGAATGAGGACATAGAAATAGCAATAGCATATATACTATTGTATAGTTACATACTATACTGTATATAATAGTATATATAGTATATATATGCGTATATACTATTATATACTGTTCTATAAAGCTTTACCGCACTCTCTAAGCTGTTTACAATGTCATCATATTATCCTCAACATTCTGGGTCCTGGAGTTTTACAAACTCGGAAGGCTGGGTCAACTTCAAGCCCATCAGGATTGAGCTCCAGGCTGTGGGCAGAGTTAGCCTGCAATATTGCATTCTAACCAGGGTTACCAGGGCTCTTTTAAATATCTTTCATAACACACATTAGACAGACTGATGCCTGTTCATTAACATATAGTACATGCTTGTACATAACCATATAGTTATGTATGTACACTGACAGACGCGCATACATTGAAAACTTTGCTTTACATTTCTGCATACCTGAGGGGTACCAAATGAGGATGCCTGCAACAATTTATTGCATCTAACTCATCTTAAAAAGTTTTTTTTTAAGATTTAACCAGTATTCAGTGTTGAGTATTTGGTACTCCACATTTTATGGCTAACAGCATGACTAACATTTTTTGCAAGAAATCTGGAGGTGTGTGAAAACTTTTACTTAATTACGTTTTATTCTAAAATATAAATATTTTAGGATATAAATTGTCTATCACTTTTTTACAGCGAGAAAAAACCCACCCCGAGCAGAAAGCCTAATGTGATAATGATAGTGCAAAATAATATATAAAATAGCAATAAGACTTATATACCACTTCATAGTGCTTTACAGCATACTCTAAGAAGTTTACAGAGTCAGCTTCCAACCTCGGAAGGATGGAAGGCTGAGTCAACCTTGAGCCATGAGAATTGAACTGCTGGCAGTCAGCAGAATTAGCTTGCAATAGTCTCAGATCTATTTCCATGCAAACATTATAAAGTTACAAATTGGCCCCATATTACTTTAAAGTTCTGAAAAAAACATTATAATGTATGTGCTTAGTTGGTATGCTATTTAAACGGAACAACCATAGGGGAGTAATAGATAGGATCAGAAAGGCAACGTGTTGAGAACAGGGATTCTTTTTTTCCCCTCCCTGTATTATAATTATAATAAAGATATTGCTAAATCAAAGTAGCAATTCCTGCCTGGAATCACTTGCACAATAAGGTTTTGTGGGAATAGGAGATTCTGTGACTGCAATTGTAAAACTACATTTTAACACATTCGGCTTTTAACTCATTCAAACAGAGCACTTTTTTCTACTATAAATTGGATTCTTAAGCCAGATTTTTTTTCCTCCAGAATGCAGACTTTCACAAAGGCTCCCTTTTACACAAGGTTTGCAGACTATATTTTTACATGTCATAGTAAAAAGCTTACAGCGTGTAAACCACAATAGCTTCATTCACACATAATGGCGAAGTCACAAGCAACCCAAACCAGCTTTTCTAACACTATTAATTATGTACGAGGATATAAAGATGGAAATATCAAGACTGAAGAGAAAGGGATTTGTAAAACCTACCCTTTTAAATGAAAATAATGAACAATTCATCTCCCAGTAAAGATGAAAAAACTAAGGGAAGAGGAAAGAGAACAAACCCAGCAGATCTTAAAAATGGCAACAGCCCTCTTCGAAAATTCCTGCAGCATTGACATAAAGGTATGAAAAATATATATGAAATCAAGTGAAGCACTCAGTTTCATGCCTTTAAATATTACAGTAGAATACTACCTAGAAAGTTTTAGGAAGCTGTTATTACCAATCAGCTTTATTGAATATATTTATGCAAAATGCAGAGGAAATTCTTTGATAAACAATTGGTCCCAACAATATCTACTTGCATTTTTAATGATGTCCCACAGCACTATTCTAATAAAAGTTGGACAAAAGCAGATTAGTTAAAAACATTACAGCATTTTCCCCTAACTTGGATGAGTTGTTGCCCATAAATTCTGGGGATCATATCACTACTGGATGAGCACCAGGTTAAGAAAAACTGCAGATGACTAAGCAGCTAGCTTAACTGCTGTGTCTCATGAAAAAAAGAGATATAAAATACAAGAACAGCATTCCTCAGATATAAAACACTGTTTTTAATTAATTACTTAGCAAGGACAATAGAGTGACAACATCCAGTTATATAAAGCAGAAATATTAATGCCACAATTAATCATAATCACAGGAATATCCTATACTGGACTTGAAGTTATCAAACAAAATTCGGGAAAGAAAAATACAGAGTGCTCTCTCTTGGAAGATGGTTTTAAACAGGAGAGTGCTCAAAACAATCCTTATGTATAAATAATCCCTAATCTGTGTAAGTAGCAATTTCCCCCTATTATAAACCAGTAGTGATTCATTACATAATAGTTGTCTTCTATAATGCCTCATTATCATAACTCTGGTTAAGAACTATTAAAACCAGAGTGCTCAGTGATGAAGTTCCACTCCTCATATAATCTCTCAAATGGCAGCAATCTCTCAGCAGCTGACCGACTCTAGGAAAAAAGTCTACACATACAAATAGATCGTGGTCACATAATCAAAATTTGGACTCTTGACCCCGACTCATATTTATGGCAGTTGCAGTGTCCTGGATCATGCAACCTTCTAACAAGTAAAGGTAATGGGGACACCAAAATCACTTATCAACCGTGTCACTAATTTAACTGTAGTAAGTAACTTCACATCTGTGGCAAGAAAAGACATAAAACGGGGCAAAACCTATTAACTGTCTTGTACAAGAGAAATTATGGCCTCCATTATGGTTGTAAGTCAAGAACTGCTTGTATAGTGCTGAAAGTATCAGCTTTTTTTGTGTCTTATATAGAAGCTAAAGGGCCTGTCACAAAGGCCGACGGATGCAAAACGTATGCAAAAAGGACACAATGCACAAAAAAGGGACACAGCGGATGAGAAATGTCTCCCAGGCTCCGTTGTTATGCTCGTCAAAAGTGCCCCGGAATTTGCAATAAGCAGAGCAGACAACAACACGGAAAGAACAGACAGGGGGGAGAATGTAGCCAGGATGTTTAAAGCGATGACTCCCACGGAAGCCTAGAGATAGAAGCGGATGGAAGTGGATGGCACATCCGCGGTGCTCTGGGTGAAGCACAGCGAAGCGGCAAAAAATGCACAACGGAATAATGAGATGCCAGAGCGGAATGCCGAGTGGATGAAGCGGCATTGCAGAGTGGATAGCCCCTAGCAGATGCACAGACGATTCACTGCTCTATGCAGGGAGGATGCATTGCGTCAGCCCCGCGGATATAAAGGGAAGCAGCTGCAAGTGAGGTCACCATTCAGAGAAAACTTGCTGCCAGACACAGCTCCAGCCAGCAACACCATGGGAAGAAGAGGAAGCTGTTGCCTCTAGCTGCCAGCCCTGGGCAAGAAGGGACAGGGCCACCATCCCAACCCCTGGCCCTGACTTTGCTTCTGCTGGGGTTTCTGGCTGCTCGGGTTGACTCTTTCGGTGCTGGAGCTTTTGCTGGCGCCTTTGCTCCTGATGTCTGGGGCTTCTGCTGGGGCTTACTTCTGACGTGCTCCTTGGTACTGCTGGTGCTCCTGGCTCCTGCTGGTGCTTACTCTGCTGCTTCTGATTTCCATGGTTTCATGCTGAGTTGCTGGCTGGTCTGCTATTTGCTCGGCTACTGTTGTTGCTGCTGACTGGTTGGTGGTGGCTGTGGTAGAGCAGCCCCTACAACCTCGAAGCCCCTTCTGATGAGGGTTCCAGATGCCCTGCCAGAGGAGGAAGAGGCATATGCGTTGAATGGAGAGGAGGCATTACTCATCGAACAGGAACATGAGGATGAGGTGCTGGAATGGCTGAGGGAGGAACGAGAAATCTGTGGCGGTAAGGACACAGAGGACTCTTATCGAGTGAAGTGTCTCACGCCAAAGCAGGCTTGCTTTGGGATGTGAGAAGGCGGAGAGCCTGGGCATGAGCCCCACTTTCGGAGGTATCCTCGGCTGGTTGAACGCACATGCACAGCCTGGTACGGGAATGCGCTGCACCTCTCAAGAGAAATACTGGCCAGGTCAACGGTCAAGCTGAACGGACCATAGAGACCGTAGTTGATGGCCAAGTGCAGCTTCTGGTGGAGGGTCGAGATTCTGCCAGTGGAGAGCCGAGCATCCTCTGACCTCTTCAGGCCAGCCGCAGAAGCACCAGTCCTCTTCTGGCCCAAGAGTCAGCTTGCTGTGTCCAGCAAGTATCTGTGAGATGCGTCCCAAGCAAGAACCCCGACAGCTGCACTTCACCCGTGCAGGAGCGCATGGAGGACCCCCCTGACGCGTTGGAGCAAGAGAGAACCGCTGCCACTAGAGAACAACGCACACCCCACCCCAGCTTCAACCTCACAGACAAAGCAGGCAGAGAAGCCAGACCGGAGGGACAGAGCCACACTGATCCTGCTCGAGATCAGGACACCACAAAAAGCAGCGGATAGATCTCCTGACTCATCAGCCTGGTATCAGCACCGTACGACATACCATCCTCAAACCGCAAGCCCCTACCTCACTTATTCAACCTAACCCTCCTGAACATGTCCGAACTCCCAAACCAGTAACAGGAATGATCAAGGACGGATCAACGCTCATTCTTCACAACCCTCCAGACCCAGCTGACACCTGCTCCACACCCAGTCCAGGATCTGCTCTACCAACCCTCGGTGATGTCACAGCACCTTCACAAGGCTTCTCCAACCGGCCACTCACCTCACAGGCATATGGCACCAGGAGTTCCAGCAAGCACAGGGCAGGCGCTTCTCACGTATCCAGCACAGGTACATCGTGCTGCACTAGTGCCACCAAAGTGCCACCACGCCCAAATCTAGCCACCCACAGCCACAAATCGCATATCACCCACAGAATCCCGCTCGCCTCCTCACCCGACAAATTCCCACTACACATCCTCTCACCTCCTTCCTCCACCCCACTCCAAGCCACAGGGCCATCAAGAAACATCTGTCATCGGCCTTTGGAAATGACAACCCATGTCTGGAGAAGGGGCTCATTCCACCATCACAGGACCTGAGCTCATCCATCTGAGAGCTTCACCCCACACACACCACTCCCTGTTTGTCCTCTCGGGGCCAAGCACCCACAATTGAGCCTCCAGACAGCACCCAGCAGCACGCACCTCTCACAGCACTGACCCTTCACCCCTGAGAATTGGGCACGCCTCAGAGTGACTGAGAAGAGCAAGTGCCAGAAACATGGGTGGCCTACTTGTTGCAGACTTATTCTTTTGCTTGGACACTTGGGGTCAATTTTTTGCTTTTCAGACCAGTATTAGTTAATAAGAATTATCTTTGCTTCACAACACTTGGTTCATCTAATATATTAGTACAATACAGTCTTTGGTGAGAAACTTTTTAGATATGGTTATGGCCTTTGGCATGCTTGTGGGAGGTTACAGATAGACATGAGATGACGCGATGGGCAGGATACTTTGAGAACATGGGTAAAGCTGATGGCAGCGTGATGGGTAAGAGAGAAGCAGTGGATGAGCAGGGTACGCTGTGGGATGGAATGTGGATGGGCAGGTCATCTGTGTGAGGGTACCTGTTGGGATGGATAATCAGCTGTGGTGATAAACCTCCAGGTAGACGCAAGCTAGTGCGGCTAACAATAGTGCAAGCCAGTGACCTATGCGACCTCCACGCTCAGTCGCCACACCTATGGCCCTTTTTATCAATAACAATTGGTATCATTCATCCACACATTTCAACAGAACAACAACTCTTTATTAATGCCCCATTCCACTCGTACAGCACCCACCAACCATACATGGAAACAAGTTCCTAATCCAGTGTGACTGCAACTGGCTAAGAAGCATCACATTAAGCATCTATGCATTACCTGCTCTTGCACTCCACTGCTCCAGGCTTTGGAGTTGCACCGATGTGTTCAGAGTTTGCACTGCTTCTTTCCCTTCACGTGAAGCTCCTTTCGGGGCCTTGCAACATCACAAGTGTCTATACGGCTATATAGCACCTTGCCTCCATTCACCAGGCCTCACACACATGTACCACATTACCTTGTTGGAGGTCCACGAGCCCTCGTCTCCGTCGCAACACATAGGCCCCTAACAGCGAAGAAGAACAAAACCAGTGCCGCCATGAGATGATGCATATTGCGCATACAGCAAGCTTACATCGTGACTCCCATCTCACAGATCTGGTGGACGCTTGCACATAGGTGTGAGGATAAGTGCCTAGGAACCTGATTCGAGCAGCCGAGCACACACGGCGCTCTCTCACACATCCAGTCCAGACTAGCCCTGGGAACAGCCTGTAGTTTGAACGCATACCTCTACCCACGAGAACTCTCGCGGCAAATCTGGACAATGGAGCGCTTCATCGAGGTATCAGTTCTGTAGCGCGACGAACCGCGTATCTAGTCCCGACACCGAACTGACACGATGCGCAGGCACAATACTCCGACGCATGTGTCATATACGGGCAGGGTTCCGGATCTGTGCAAGCCCAATGATGCGGATATGCGTTCCAGCTCCCTCTTGCACACAACACACCCAAGGATAGACTCTGGCGTATGTATAACCATGACCAGAGCATCTGAAGCAGCCGCACGGTTACTGCCTGCAACCGTACTCGATGTACATCAGCATCAACCATGCGAAGAGATGATCTGAAGAAGCCTTGTAGTTGTGATGTAAGTGGGACCCTGATTTGGCTGGAGCTTTGCAGGCCCACGTTGCTTGCCACCCTATATCGGGCCACACGCATCAACCGGTGCCGGGTGAACAGTTCTCCATCTTCTGGATAACCACTGATATCTTCAACTTCGCTCCCCAGCCTTCTTCAAGTAGAGCAGGAGGCCATTATGGCAGCGATGCTCCTCATATCTCCGATGGACAACTGCGCCTAGAACACCATTTGCCATGCACCACGAACTGGATGCGCTCGTGTGAACATCCACTCCAGCCCATATGCCAATGACCGCTGGTATGTGGTTCTGAGGCCAGGTAGCGCAGAGTCGAAAGCCAGGTGCACGACCTGAGGCCCCAGGCGTCAGGCGCCGGACCAGGAAGTTGCCTCTAGAGCTCTGCTTGTCAAACCTGGTCTCAGCCGCTTACCTACAACATTCGCCATACACAAACCTGGCTGGTCGATGTCACCGAGAACACTATCGTGAGAAGGTAGCCACCAAGTCGCTCTCTTCCGTTCCTACAGCTCCGACACTACAAGCTGTATACACTCGTACCCGGCTTGCCTACCCGATCCATCTCGGACTGCAACACTTACTTGCGCACGCCCTGCTTTTCTGTCGCGTCCACAATAATACAGATCCGAATTCAAGTAAATAGCACACAGCGTGGAAAGAAGACCATGTACGCATAGGCTCTGTGCACTGTGTACGCGTGAGTGACTACACAACAGGAGGTGTGTGAACGCAACAAGCACCAAGAGATCGAGATTGGCAAGCTCATGACTGGATGCTGTTGGGAAAGCAAGAGCAGATGAAGGCTATGAGGTCATGCACCGCAGGGCTTGCTGGATGAAAGTGAGATCAGGTGAGTTCTCCTCCTTTTTATAGGAAATATAGGTTTCGTTATAAAAGGACCGCTAGTGTCCTTGTGCTCTCTAGATATCCTGCAGACATCCTTAAATGTCGGGAGGATACGTACCTATGCGAATCGTTTTTTCCGCTTTAATGCTTATTGATATGCAAGCTGGCATCCACTTTTCATCCTTTCTCCTGTCCGTGCTACTTAACGCGCGGCTCCGTTTTCTGCTTTCCGTGTCGTTTTCCTGCTTGGGAGCGCGATCGGTTCGCGATAGCGCAAGCGGCATGACTATCTAGCGGATATAGCAGACCGCATAACGGATGACAGATGTCTAACGGTGTTCCCTTGTATTGCGTTAGCGGATGATATAACGGACGCGTTGGATTACATTATTCCAACTCAAAAAGTTTTGTTGCAGCTCAAAACTTTTTGAGCGGATGAAATGTCAGTGAACGGGATTGCTGACGGATAGAGAGGATTTGAAAAACGGACGCAGTGAGTAAGAACGGAAGCATCGCGTTTATTAACAAATGATGGCCAGTGTTTCTCTTCATTTCACAATCCTCTTTGCATCCGTTGGTCTGTGTGACAAGGGGCTTAAATAGGCTTTTCTCCTTAAAATGTTCACAGGGATATTTGACACCTCAGCAAGGAAACTACATTGTTCAAGCCACTTTGGAGGGTGGTAAGCATTATTCAAATTAATACTACTTGTATGAAATGTTTAATGAACTTTCCTAGGACCTGTGACAAGCCAGAGCAATACCATCTGGAAATTCAGTAAATAACAAATAGCCCAGTAGAATGATAGAGCTATTGTTGACTCCATTCATAATTCTGTCCCTTGCAAGACATATGGTCGAAACAGATCTTGTTTGTTTGTGTGTGTGTGTGTGTGTGTGTGTGTGTATACATACATACATACATACATGGTCAGACACTTATGCATATATGAAATTAACTTTTCCCCAATTTCAATAAAAATATCATATATTATCATTATCCATAAATAATTTATTTCTTTAAGCAACTTGTTCATAAAATGCAAGTAACATCATGTCTTTAATCCAATGAAGAATTAGTTCATGTTAAAAAAACCTCTTAGACATTATACAGGTAATCCTCAACTAATGATCACAACTGAGCCCCAAATTTCTATACTATGACACTACAAACGTGATAAATATCTGAATTTTGATCACATGACCAAGGGATGCTGCAAGTCCTAAGTGTGAAAAACTCATAATTCAGTACACTAAATGAACTGTTGGTAAGTTGACAACTACCTCTACTTTCATAGGACTATGAATTTATAGGGCTTACATAATTATTTTTCACAAGATCCAAGGATCCCCATGTCATTAAATCCATGCAAATGGAAGCCCTTCGTAGCTCAATAAATGTGTGGAACGTGAGAAAAGTCCCATAAATATTCATCACAACATGATTTTCTTACTTTCTATAATTTTTCTGTTCTCCAGTGTAAGGAATAAATCTCCCTAAGCTTGAAATATACCTACATTTCAAGCCATCAATTGCAGACTTGTGGCACACGTCTTGGTTGCTGATCTATTTCTTACTTTACTCCTTCCAACTGTATAGACCGAGGTCTATCAAGGTCTATACCTTGTCCTGTAAAAAAGGGCCAGCTTTTGAGCACTAATGTTTGCGATAATACTTTTCTGATTCTTTTTTCCTCCAAGAATGGCTGAAGAAAAAAGAGCTACTGCCATAGGAGGAAAAACTAAAACTACCATCTATTAAAAGTTTTTCTTCCTTTTTTTATTTTCCACTTAGAATTTACCCTGAATTTGTCATAGCAAGAAAAGATGGAGTTCCCTTGTACAAAAATCAATTTATTAGAAGGAGGGGATCCTTTGACTTTGAAAATAGATAGTTTTGTTAGGTAGTATTTCTTGTTCTCTGCAAGCTATCATACTATGGTGCCCCCAAAATACAATCGCATGTCAGGCAAAGAGCTTATCCTGGGAAAAGTGCTCTAGAGAATTCCTGCGTGTACATGAGACAAGACACTGCACAGATTGGGTGGCTTTGCGAACATTGCTATGCATTCATTCCAGGGTCAATCTGGAGGATAGATCTCTCATAAAAAATGGAAAACAATACAGGAAGCTTCTTCAAAAGGTTGTGTTTCAAAGGCATGCTTGTTCATCCTAAAAGGCTTGGGGTAGGGGACCAGAGTCATAAATTATGCACCCAAGTCACAGATCCTCCCTTTGAGACTTTCCATGTTGGCAGCTTTCAAAGCTCTCTTCCTTCTGGTAGCAGCAATCCAGTCTCGAGCAAGATTACTCTGCTGTTCTCCATTCTCACCTGTGGAGTTTATCTGACACCCTCACCAAAAATCCTACTGAAGCACATGCCAGATGCTCAGCTGGAACAATCAATGCTTCCATTGACACCACCTTATTAAGGAAACTTAGCTCACTTTGACCATCCTGCAATGGCAGGATAATTACTTCTGAAAGCTGAAAAAAGAGAAGAGAAATTTAGCAGAAAACAAGTCTGCCAAAAACCACAGGAAAGAAAGATAGAACACCAAAACAAAAAACAGAGAAGGCAATTGTGCTGCATCACAACAGTATCTTTTGTTCACAGAAAGCTTGAAACCTGGTACCTGCAGCCTTATTTAGGAGACCTGTTTGGAACAGCACAGAGTCCAAATGGGTAACTCATACACCTTCTTTTAAAAAAAACCTCCCTAACCCCCCCCCCCCCNAAAAAAACCTCCCTAACCCCCCCCCCACCTTACACAACCATTCTTTTCCACAACTTAGAAAAAGAGGCACAGTGCCAGGAAAACAAACTGTTTACTTGCAGCTACATCTTCACAGGCAAGCATTCAGACAATCGTGGTTTAAAGTCTAGGAACTTGGAGATGTGCCAGGTTTCCGATATCTGGAAGAGATTCAAAAATGAATTCAGAAAAATGGATCCTTCTGAGAATTCCAAAACTATTTTTTTTTAATGGATGTCAAGATCCAGGCACTGTTCCTTTCAAGAGCACATCTTCTATGGGAGGCAAAGTAATTGTGCAATGATAGTAACAGGATAGTTCCCTTCCTAGAATTCACAGGTTTATCCAGGACCCCCCCATAATAGTCAGCATCTGATCTCCCTAGTAACTCTCAACACTAGCGACCCTTCTTAATGCAAAAGGATTTACATTTTTGACACACATACCTTCCTCACGAATCAAATTAATAAAAATAAGTGAATAAAGAGATAGTATTGCAAGCAACTTTTAGCAGAGATGCAACAATTAACTCAGTTTAAAAAATGAATGACACTGTACACATCCTTGACATTTTGTTCATTCACTATGGACTCCTTGTAACCCCATGAACCTCAGCACCAGGCCCCGCCATCCTATACTGTTTCTCAGTGTTAATACTCTCAATATCCTTGGCAGGTTAAGTTGGGGAAAAAAACCCTCCTTCAAAATTTGAAAGTTGACTACCGTATATATTCGCATATAAGCCGATCTCGCATATAAGCCGACCCTTAAAAAACTGCCCCAAAATGAGGCATTTTGCAAAAACTCGCATATAGAGGGAAAAATACAGAGGGAAAAGTCGGCAGGGCAAAAGTTGCGGCTCATCATCCATCCAGGGAGAAAGGGTCATGTGAGGGCTGCAAAGGGCCAGGTGAGGGCTGCAGCAGTGACTTAGCGTGGTGGCTTCGCGCGATGAGAGTCTTGGCTCTCATCACGTGAAGTCGCTGCCCGACTTTGCACGATGAGAGCCAAGACTCTCATCGCCTTCGCGCGATGAGAGCCAAGACTCTCATCACGCGAAGCCGCCACGCTAAGTCGCTGCTCCAGCAAATCAGATTTATGCACGTATAAGCCAACCCCCAAATTCTGAAAAAAAAAAGCGTTCTAAAGTCGGCTTATATGCGAGTATATACGGTAGTATCATAATGGTGTCCCAATACAGCAAATTATTTCAACCAAATCTGAAAAGGCCATAAATTTTTATGGAGCGGGGGTTAATTTACTTTTTATAAAGTGACAAGTAGATGCATTTATCTATTAACTTTGAGTCTATGTCTACATGTAACATACCCTTGAGTAACATGGTCAGTGATGAGAACTTAGCCTCAAAAACAAAGTCTATTAAATTATTTTAACAATGTTAGAAAAATATGCTCACATTTTCATGTTACATATTCTTGTATCACCAAACAGAGAAGCATCTACTTTTGAAGAAGTTACAGAGGAAACCTACTTTAAATAGAGAGCTTACTCACCATTCTTGAGAAACTCAATTTGTGTGTGTATGTGTGTATACACACACACACACTCTGATTTAAGCCCCTGTCCCACTGCACCAACGGATGCAAAGAGGATGTAAAACGTTAAAAAACATTGGAAAACGCTATGTATCCATTGTGTACTCATTGCATACGTGTTTCATATGCTCTATCCGTCGAGCATCCGTCCACTGAGATTTCATCCGCTCAAGAAGTTTTGAGCTGCACAAAACTTTGTGAACGGATGAACTTTCCACTGTGTACGATGTAAATCCATGACATACGAGCAACAAACATTCTATGTCCGTTTATCATCCATTAAATGTCCGCTGTATCCTCTCTGCATCCGCTCTGCAACTCACATCCGCTGCAGCTGAAAACAGAAAGAGGGAGGAAACAAAAGGTACATGGAACGTCTACACAGTGTTAGTAGCACAGAAATAGAAAGGATGAGCAGTGAACGGTTTGCATCCATATACATTCTCTAGCTTCCTATGAACTCCGTTTAACATCCCCACTACATACTACCCACTCCGTTCTTTTCCTTTCTTTTCCGTTCTGTTTATGCAAATTTTTGCCACTTTTGGAGCGGATGACAACGGATGGAGCATCCGTACTGACACACTTCCATACAGAAGCCTGATGATGGCAGATGAGATCTGCTGAAACGTTGCTACAACTTTAACACAACTCAATGAGCTACAACTTTAACAGAACTACAATGATGTGGGATAATACCCGAAGGAAGCTAAACAGCACACACCCGCGAGAGCTTAAAAAAACATATATATATATATATATATATATATATTTTGTTTTTTTAAGCTTTCCGCGGTGTGTGCTGTTTAGCTTCCTTCGGGTATTATCCCACATCATTGTAGTGCTGTTAAAGTTGTAGCAACGTTTCAGCAGAATCTCATCTGCCATCATCAGGCTTCTGTATGGATGTGTGTGACAGGAGCTGTGAGACACACATCCATACAGAAGCCTGATGATGGCAATGAGATTCTGCTGAAACGTTGCTACAACTTTAACAGCACTACAATGACGTGGGATAATACCGAAGGAAGCTAAACAGCACACACACACACACACACATATATGTGTGTGTGTGTGTGCTGTTTAGCTTCCTTCGGGTATTATCCACGTCATTGTAGTGCTGTTAAAGTTGTAGCAATGTTCAGCAGAATCCCATCTGCTGAAACGTTCATCCTCACACCACAAAACAGACAAACACCTGAGCACAGACAGAGTCCCTCTGATGCCTCCAACTCAAACACCCCCACCAGGCACCCAGGTGAAACCTAGCTTGCTAATGAATAGCAGCCGTCCTTTCACACGAAGCCAAGCTGCACTGAAACCTCCAACACAGGAACCAGAGTGTTGCCAGCCAATCAAAGCCACAAAAACAGACAGAAGAAACCAGAAACACCAATATCAATCAACTCCAAGTCCAGTGAAACATACCCAGGCTCCTAGCCAATCAGAATGGACCAGCCTCGAATTTGAAACCAGGAGCTGTGAGACCCACATCCATACAGAAGCCTGATGATGAAGATGGATTCGCTGAAACGTTGCTACAACTTTAACAGCACTACAATGACATGGGATAATACCCAAGGAAGCTAAACAGCACACATGTAAGTACACACGAAAGCTTAATATAAATATATATACACACACACACACACACACACACACACACACATATATAGTATTCAGCTTTGTTTGGGTATTTTCCCACATCAGTATAGTTGTGCTTTTAAAGTTGTAGCAATGTTTTGGCAGAATTCATCTGCCATCATCAGGCTTCTGGATAGCAGTGGACCCAACCCGGTTTCACGATTATTCATTCTTCCACGGACTGGTACCTGAGTAACGCGAGACTCCACCACCATCGGGACAGCTCTCTGTTTGAAGCTGCCCCCCCCTCGACGAAACTAAGGCACGAGGATTCCTTCAGCATCCAAATGCCGTTTTCCAACCGAAAACCCAGAAGCACTTTCCAACCAAAAACCCAGAAGCAACTGAAAACCCAGAAGCGCTGTTGAAACAAGATGGCGGCGCCCAAGCTTTGCGGCCCAGTACAAAATGATCCACAGACCGCTACTGGTCCGGGGACCGGTGGTTGGGGACCCCTGCTGTATAATGTTCATCTATGAGTCTGCTTAGAAATGGCTGTGAAAGTCTGACTCAGGCGAACACAATACAGAAGCCTGATGATGACAGATGAGATTCTGCCGAAATGTCGCTACAACCTTAAAAGCACAACTATAATGACATGGGAAAATACCTGAACAAAGCTGAATGCCATACATAAAGATACCCGTGAAAACTTAACATACACATATGTGTGTGTGTATGTATATGTATATATATAAATTGGTAGGTATATGATTAGTTCTAGAGAAGAAATCATAATAGGAACATCAGAGGGAGAGGAAAAAAAGAAAAATAATACAAATAGAGAAGAAAGACAACTAGCCAGAGTGATATCCCAGGTAGCTGGTCTAGGATCAGGAAGACCAAATCAAGTGTATCCTTAGCCACACAAACCCACCTTTGGGCCAGTTGTTCTCTTTCCACTCAGCTTAACTACAACACTGCTGTTTTAAGAATGGAAATAGAGAGATCATGGGAAATAAACTTAACAAATCAACAACATAATAAACTGAATTAGGCTAATCCAAAAGCCATGAAAAATGTATAAACAGGTTTCTTTAAAGCTGTTCAACAGGCAAGATGGGGGGAAATTCCAAATTAAGAGTAGCTGATTTTCAAGCGTTTGTGTAGCGTCTGTGTTTAATCAGTTTTCAGGCTGAATATGGATGGAGCCATTTAAATGAGCTACCAGATGTGATGATGGTTTCAAGTTCCATCTAGGATTATCTTAAAGAATGCTAGGGTAAAGGAAAAAACTTTTAAAAGATGGCATTGATCATAACACAGATCTTGCAGAAATCAAGTGTAAAATTGGCCAATCTCTTGTCAGAAAAGAAACCCAAATTAAGAAAACCAATTATTTGTAACAAAAGAAACTCTTAATACTTCAGCCACCTGTAATCTTCTATTACAAATTTTAAAAAGGATCCATTTGAACAGAAGAGCTTCAAAAAAAGATATGGTATACAGCTGCAACATATTTTGTTAGCGTTTGAACATGGAAGATGATATGCTGTTTAACCAGGTGTAAAACCTTCCTTTTTATATATAGAGTTGGGTCAAAAGGACTGCTGACAATTTTGCTTTATTTTTGTAAACAAATAGGAGCTTGGACTCATTAAGGACTAATAGAAACAGAACATGTTAGTTCAGAACATTTCTTGACTGCTGAACTTGGAAAACTATTTTAGTATAAATTCAACCAGCTATTACTCTGCTATAGATCTTTGCTGTTCTTTATCCGACAAGTAAGATTTTGGTCAAAATGTAGCACTTGTGATTATCATCAACCAACCTAGTATTTGCAGACATAATTTTAGATTAAAGAAGGAGACTTCAGGCGATTCCTGAATCATCTACTCTTTCTATTCAGTATCTGCTTTAATTTAAATATTCTTGCAACAGAATAAAGTTGCCTTTAGCTAGGAGTACCCACTAGATTTTAAAAGCAAGCAATATTAGGTATAGTCAGTTGACAGATTTAGTTATTAAATTTGTATGCTGGCCATCTCACTATTAACTGATCATGGACCTCAGTTGCATTCTGAGCATATCCCCATAAAATTCTATTATAATCAAAATTATGTGTCACCTATCTAGCAGTTCGAGGCAATTCTGAGTGGCAAACCAAAAACAGCCATCTCACAGTAAGCACATATAGAAAGGATTAGAAGCTAATAAAAGAACACAAATGGAAACTAAAGACATAATTTGATTTTTCATGCCCAAATTTTAATCCTAAAATTACATTAAATTACATTAAGCAAGCTTTTAAAGGGCACACCAAGAGATATGCTGTTGATATGTAGAAGTCCTTCAACACTGTCCTGCCTGCCAAATACACAGCACAAAGTGCCAGTGTTGGAACACAAGTGACATAACATCAGGGAAATAAAACTGCATGGAACTCACAGTCCTTCCACAGAGATTCTACTCCTGGTAACTCTTGGGTCCCCCTTCCTCGGGAGAATTTAATTTAAGGAGACATTTTGATGTTGCTGTTTTCAAACAAGTGGGAATAAAAAAGTCACCATAATAAACCCTTCCTAAAGATTCGGACTTGAATTTTATACTTCCGTATGCTACAGCACATGTCAAATCTATGAAGCTTTTTTTGGCTCATTGTCTTGATGGTTCAGCAGCCTGCTTCCATTTCAGTTTTATGCCTCTCTCCTTGAAATACAGCACTGCTTCTCTAGAGGCAGATTCAGAAAAAGGCTTTTCCTGAAGCTATTACTCTATTAATCGAATGTCCCTCTCTCCCCACATTCCATCTTTAAACATTTCAGAATATCCCCACTTTGTTTCCATACCTCTTCATGTTTATACCATTATTCAGGTTATGTTTAATCAATTCACTGAAATATATATATATATATATATATATAATATATATATATATATATAATATATATATATATATATATATATATACACACAACACACACACACACACACACAACAACAACATATACATACATACGCGCTGTTTAGCTTCCTTCGGGTATTATCCCACGTCATTGTAGTGCTGTTAAAGCTGTAGCAACGTTTCAGCAGAATCTCATCGCCATCATCAGGCTTCTGTATGGATGTGGGTCTCCAAGCTTCTGGTGTGAAGACCCACATCCATACAGAAGCTGTGAGACCACATCCATACAGAAGCCTGATGATGGCGGATGAGATTCTGCTGAAACGTTGCTACACTTTAAAGCACACAATGACGTGGGATAATACCGAAGGAAGCTAACAGCACACATGTAAGTACCCGCGAAAGCTTAAAAAAACATACATACATATATACATACATATAATATATATATATATATATATTTGTTTTTTTAAATTTTCCGCGGTACTTACATGTGTGCTGTTCAGCTTCCTTCCCAATAAACACAGACCAAGACTCCCAACCAATCAGGATGAAGAAAAAACCATCCTGGACAGCAAGGCTAGCCTCAAATTTAAAACCAAAAACTGTGAGATCTGACCCACATACAAACTCTATACAGAAGCCTGATGATGGCAGATGAGATTCTCTGAAACGTTGCTACAACTTTAAAAGCACTACAATGACGTGCACTACAATGACGTGGGATAATACCCAAAGTAAGCTGAACAGCACATATACATATATATATATATATTTATATATATAATTTCCTTGGCCAATTGATCTCAATGAAGATGATACAATAAGGGAAATTGAATGTTAGATTAATTGTGATTGGCCAGCATTCGGCAAGCTAAGCATAATTTTCAAGAACAACCTCCCCCTAGTCATGAAGAGAAAAGGATTTTTTAACATGTTTTTATTCGGTTATAAAGTACTTTATGGATTTTATAATATTTTATTACCAAATAAAAACATGGAAGAGTTTTCGATCACTGTGTGGTACCTGTTCTAGCATATGCCAGTAAACCCTGCACACTAACCTCACAATCGATATGAAAGCTATGGATGGCGCAAAAAGCCATGGGAAGATACATGGTCAGCATTACAAGACAAGATAGAAAGACCTGCGCATGGATGAGAGAACAAATGAAAATATAGGATATCATCAACTGAAATGGAAGTGGGCTGGTCACATAGCAAGAACTGATGGCAGGTGGACCAAGGCAGTCCTAGAATAGATTCCACTTGATAAAAAGAGTCTTATGAGAGACCCAAAACAAGATGGATTGATTACATCAGCAGATATTGCAGGCCCAACAGGCAAAAGAAAGCTCAGAACTGTATTGGTTGGAAGCCTGCGGACAAGGTCTTCATCCTGCAGTGGATAGACAATGGCTTGAAGGGATGACTCAACACCAGCATTCTTTTCCACTAAAGACAGGAAGACTCAGAGTCACTGAGGCCATAGCTGGATCCATGTTGCTGGCTCAAGCCGGGCACACGGCATTGCAACTTTTTTCTCTCTGCTGGTGTTCTCAAGCACCAGGGCTTTGCCAGTCAGATGTGAGCGTGCCCACATGTACATGCCTACTGCCATTCCATTAACTCTACCTCTCCTATAGTCTTGACCCTAAGCAGGGTTGCCCCAGCTAGCCTCTTCCCTATAATTATCTGGAGCCAACTATGCCATGTCTAGTAAGCACCAACATACCACATCAACACTTTCACCGTTCTTATTGTTGATCATCTGGATACCAATTTTGACAAGTTTCAAGGTTGAACTTCTCACTTTAAACCAGGAAGCCAGTCATGGATCAGTGTTGCAGTCATCAGGGGAAAACAAAAAACAAAAACCTGAGCTCCTTAAGTGGTGGCTGCAGCCACTGGCTTACAAAGGATGTGGTGGTCTAAAAATGAAGCTCTGAAACCTGCCGGAGATGATAGTCAGATTACCAACAACAGGAAGTTTCCACCGCTGCTTTATGAACTTACTCTCCCATCTATTAAAAACTCCAGATGAGCACCCCACAATTACACTTTGCATTTTGCTTCTGCCCTCCTGCAGTTGGCTTCTTCACAATTACCTTCCGATAATGCAAAGCACCCTTTCGTGCATCTGAGAAAGTTCACTTTGGTCCCTGGATTGCATTTGTTAGCCTCCCAAAAAGTGCTGGGGAACTTTTTTTTTTAAAAAATTTTTTTTATTTAAAACAGGAAAGAGAGCAGCTACCCACTACAACCGAGTGGGCCGAAACCTTACTTCCTCCCAGTTGTAAAAACTCCATTCTGCGTCCCTTTCGCACCATTCTGCCGAAGGTGAGTAAGACTGGGGGGTTTTCCACCCGACTTGTATTTTCTCCACATGCGAGGTGGATAAACGCCCAGCCACCACCACTTTCCGAGACAAGGCCTCGCTCGCTCTTTCGAAAGAGCCACCTGTCCCAATGTTGATAAATAGCGCTCTTCCTCCTCCCTCCAGCCCAAGGGCGGAGAGAGGAAAAGAAAACGAGGTGGAAACAACTTCCCAGCCACTTCGGAGTTCTGGGCGCCGCCAATTTATTCATTAATTTTTCTCCTTTCGAGGAAAATTCGGGCAGGAAAATAGCCTTCGAGGGAGGCTTGTATTAAAGCAGGCGTACAACATACTCGCTCGACAGTTTTATTCCTCTTGTTAATAAAACAACGTTTACAAAAGCGAACATTTATACCTCCCGTCGGTTCGTAGTATTCCCCAGCCCTAGAAGTAAATCGATTGTAGATACCAGACATAAAGAGAAGGTAAAAAAAAATAAATTTTTTTTTTGGGGGGGGGNCAAGTCTTCGGGATTTCTTTTCTTTCTTTCTTTTTTTTTTTGTTCTCCTCGAAGGAACTCGTTGCACTTGGTCCCGGGCAAAGTTCCTCTATGTTCCGTTGGGATCGGCTCCCTCGGCGCAACTTCAGGATCGCAGCTTACCCTAACAGCGCGGCTGGGGAGCGGGAGCGCGCTTCTTACAAAGCCAAGCCTGGCTCAGAAAAAAAAACAAAACAAAAAAACCCCTGGGAGGGAACGAGGGAAAAACCGAGTCGTGTCCACTTGAGAAGGGGAGAAAGCAAGCGGCACGCCCTACCTGCCAGAGGATCGGTCGGAGAGAAGCGCCGGCCGTCGAGCTGCGAGGGAGGAAAACCCGAAGAGAGGCGGAGACCTGATCGTTTTCCCGCCCATTGCGCGGCCCCTTCCCTCCTAACTCCTCCCCGGCTCCCGCTTCTCTTCGTCTCCCGGCCGGGATGGTCGGCGTAGTCCCTTCATGTAGGAGCCGGGGGTTTCCCGCTCTGTCGCGGGCTTTCTTTTATTGGGGTAGAGGTCACCTGAAAGAGGTAGGCCGCTGCTCCGCTTCTTTTTAAACTGCAAGCCACGTCTCCACCCCCACCCCCTCAGCTCCTCTGAGTCGTCCCGCCTTTTCTATTCGGGGTTTATGGAGAATGAAGGCTGAAATTTTACAGGAGCGCGTGAGGGAACAAAGCAGGTCGCGTGGTGCCGCCTGCCAGCCGTTCAATCAGTCGCGGTTAAACAAGCCACGATAAAGCGTTGGGACCCCCAATCTATCGGTTTTCCTTCCCACGAACCGACCCCACGGCCTCCCTCTGATCTGACTGCCTGCTTGATCGGTTTTTTCCCCAAACCCCAAAAACTTTTAACTTTAGACTGTCTACTATTGACCTCACCCCTTTCCTAAGAGGTCTTGGATTGGGGTGTGCATAAGCGCACCAACCTGCCTACCGTCCCTGTCCTATTGTTGTTGTTTTTTTTCCTTTATATGTATCCATTTCATGTATTCATAACTATGTTTATACTTATACTTGTTATCTTATAATCGCTTGACAAAAATAAAGAAATAAATAATCTGTCTTTGGATGCCCTTGGAGGGCTGCCCCACAACTACCAGCTTAAGAAAAACTGGGCACAGGCTCTGTCCTTCAGTCCTACACCACAGACTGTGAACATAAGAAAGAGGGAGAGGCGGTGGGGTGTCTTTGACAATCATTTTACTTGAATGTAAGCGAAGCAATTCGATGGTATGTGCAAAAAGTCGGCCCAGGTGGTTGCAGAAACCAAGTAAGGGGAACAGAGTCAACATGCCAGCAGGAGAGAGGAAAGAGCATGCATAAAAGGAAGAGGTCTGGCATTGAGAACAGGTTGCCTCTCCCTGACCCCCTTCAAATGGTAAAAAGAAGATAGGTGCAGGCCAACATTTAGAGTAGAGGTGGTCCTTTTTTGGCTTGTGGACTTCAACTCCCAGAATTCCCAAACCAGCCAGAGCAGCATCTATTGAGGAGATCGGACTAGCTGGCCTGTGGGATACCCATCCTCAGCAATCCCCAACCCCCATCTGGGAACATCATGATGATGTCCATTTAGTGGTATCTAACGCTTGCCAATTCTATGGGCCATATCTTTCCACATCTTCCGATATTGCACTACTTGAGTTTTTCTATGCTATGGCTGGTGTCAGCCTTAATGGTGTCCAGCCACCATATTCTTTGATTGCCTGGTTTCCTTTTGTCACTAACTCTTCCAAGCGTAATTGCTTTTTCCAGTGAATTCCCCGCATGACATGACTACGGTAAGTGAGATGCTGTTTCATGATTTTGCCTTCTAGTGACACGTCTGGTGTTATATGCTCCAGTACTTGCTTGTTGGTTAGTGTTTGCTCCCCAAGGAATATGCAGGAGCTTCTCTAGAACTACAACTTATATACAAGCCAATTTTCTCGTCTTGTATTAAAGGTCCAATTTTCACAACCATACGTGTCTTTAGGGAACAGTAAAGGCTCAGGAATTCTGGGATTTGAAGTCCACAAGTCTCAAAGTTACCAAGTTTGGAGACCTCTATTATAGGAGGTAGAGGAATGTCTTTTATCTGTTTGGATTTACCCCGGATATGGTCTTGGCTTGGGGCAGTGGGTGGGGAGATGAAGCCCTTTATCTACAGAGATTGTAATTGAGTCAAATGAGTGAATACAGGAAGGGGAGCGAACATGAGTCAACCTTCTTCTATTAACTTGAGAATTTTTACTTGTAATGATCATGTGGACTTCCAAGCAGAGTTCACGACCATTGCTTGTTCAAGATGTCTACCCACATTGTTCCATCCGGAAATAAGTTGCGCGAGACCAGGTTCCAACAACAACTCTTTTATTTAACTCAGTAAAGCAATGGTAACGGAACAATAAAGCGAATCAGGTACGGAACAAGAGCCCAAGCCGCAGCAGCCCTTCTTATCGCAGCTTGCTCACGCGCTTATGGACAATGACACCACTTTAAATGTTCCCGCCGTGAGGCGGCCAATCAGATGGTTCTCTAAATGGCCAATCGAGAACGGCCTTCTTCGGAATCAGATAGGGAACTTGGAGGCCTGACCAATTGTCCAATACATAACCCACTCCCCCTTGGTTCAGTTCCAACGTACATCACGTAGTCATGCAGGTAGGTGGGGCTTTTTCGAGTCCTTGGTTGACCTGCGAAGCTCATCTCGCGTGGGTCTTCAAGCAGTTAGACGGATCGCTATTTTCTGTGTTCTTCTCAATTGGAACCTCTGGAAGGGTGAGTCAGCCTTGCGCTCCGCCTGAGTCTCTCAGGCCGAGTAGAGATGGCTCGCCGCTGCCCTCCCTGGTTTGCTATGGGTTGGGTCAGTGGCCTGGCTGTCTCCTTCCAGGAAGGCACTTACTTTGTTCTCCTGCTCTCCCGGACTTCCTCTTTTGGGGTCTTCTAACTGTGAGGTGCTCTTTTTTGATTTATTTGAGAGTCTTTATGTAGTGTTTGTGGCCTTGTTATGGGAGGTTCAATTTTCTCCCTTTTATTATTTATGTTTCCCCCCCCCCCCGGTGTTTTGTTTGGTCGATATTTATTTTGCACTGTGTGTGATATTGCGTTCGTGCGGTGCAGAACGAAGTGGTCAAGTCCGCTTTCCATTCTTTTCCGTCATTCTAGAGTAGTCGGTTCAAGGGACGCGGGGCCTGTGTCTGGGCTGATTCATGGCTGAAGCCATAATGGGGTCCCCGGTAAGGTTTTTGGCATAGACCAGGTCGCCTATTTCAATGCCACGGTATTGCTGGAGGAGGTCAGGGGTTTAATCCCAGGTATAAGTGGCAAGTCTGTCGAGGTGGAACGCAATTCCCCTACCATTAGGATGGTTCTGCTTCGGCTTTTGTTGGTTGTGATGCTCGCAGGGTAATTGCTGTAGGTTAGTAGTCGGTTTGTTTTTCTTGCATGTCCCTTGTCCGCTTCTCAGGCCTCCTAGTACACCATCATTACCTTTCAGCCGTAGCCCAGTTTGCAGCGATCGGCGCGTACCTCATCCAGTTAACTGGCTTTCACACCATACATACACGATGACAAAAGTTGTCTTACTGTTCTCCCGGGTAGCTGCTCAATCACCGTTGTCTGCCTATACAAGGTGCCTTCGGCCCGGGAGGATGCCGCTGCAATTATTGGCATGTGATGCATGTGCGCACCAAGTACGTGCTCAAATGCTCCACTGTTAGCTGCGGACCCGTAATCTGCACCATATTAGAGGCTCAGTGATGGCGAATGTCTTACATTGTTTCACACTGTTACTCGGGTGGTAACCAAGTCCAGTTGCTTTCTATACGTTGCAGTAGCATTAACCACTAACTCATAAGGTCTATGGCTCGTGTCGCTCGCTTTGGTGCAGTCTGCCTCATTTTCGCAGTGCTGCACTGCTTGACTCCACAGGCAATTACATACCTGTCTGTCCAGCCCTGGCACCAGACTAACTCATTGGCAGGGCTTCATTTCGCAACTAGCCTAGGGAATGCATAGTTGCCACAAATGGAGTTTTACCTGAGAGTTCTTTGATCCTCAGTACTAAGTACTACTCCTTCTGCGCGAGCTCAACATCAGTCCTGTCGGGTGTGACGCATAGTTACATTTGTGCTCTATTCTGCAGACCTCTTCCTACCACAGATGCAGAGCTGTCCAAAGGGTTCTTTCGCGAGGCGCGGGTGGTGCCTCGCTCGCCGACTGTGCGCTTGCGCGTGTATCGCGGTAGGTTCGGCCAGTGCCGTCGAGTTGGCAGTGGTTGAGACGGTGGGAGCTGAGTCCTTTTCTGTGTATGGGGCAATGGTGGAACAGCTCAGGGTGTTGGCAATGGTGATGTTCTTTCCCTGGCAGTGAATGCAGCGTGTAGTCTGTAGGCAGCGAGGATTCAGACCCAACCTCGTCATTCAGGTGGACCAGAATGTTCGGGGTTGGCTTGTTTTCTTGCTAAGTCTAGAAAAACAGGGGTTTGTCTGATCAGTGGCCATTGATCGAAAAAGTTCTGCGTAACAGGTACTCATGGAAATCTTTTGACTCCAGTGTATTTTGCAGGCGCTTCTCGGGATCGACGTGGCTGTAATTGTGTTCTGATTTGGAAAGCGTTTCGATAAGAAAGCGGACCGTTGCCTCTCTGCGTCTGGTAGCTTGTGGCTCAGCGATGGCCCGATTCCAAAGAGGCGATCTGCATTCACAGGATGTGACCGGTCCAAAGCAGGGTGTTGCTATACTGGGATTTTAAAACAGTATTAGACGTTAAATAGTCTTTGATAACCTTGAAATGCTCTTGTTCCTGGTGCGCCCCATTTCCAGATAGTCTTTCTTTGTATCTAACAAGCGATGTAAGGATTCCTTTGCTATGGTTGCCTTATGGGGCAGGAACACATTGTAAAAATTTATGAGACCTGGAATTGCTTTGACAGTCAGTCAGTTTTGTTCTAGTCTCAGGTGTGTCTTGTTGAGTTGCCTTTATCCTTCTTTTTTGCGGTGGGGTGTGATCCCTTGTTAATCTATTAAGAATAGCCCAGAAAACTCGACTTGGTGGGTGGCTAAATTACATTTCTCTCGCTTTGTACCTTCGAGGCCTGTTTCTCTAAGATTCTTCTTAAGACTTCTCTATAACTGCTTCTCTAGGATGGTTAGCGTTTTTTGCTTCGACACCAGAACGTCATCAAATAAGGAACAATCCCTTGATTCCTGTTAAGCAGGCGCTCCATGACAAGTTGGACACACCGGGGCAACTCGCTAACGCCGACGGTTTACACGTTGAATTGCCCTCTATGTGTCACAATACGTCTGTGGCTTGCGGGTAGTGGTCACACGGGAGTAGTTTGCTGCGCTACGCTTTGCAAGATCAAGCTTCGCAAAAAATTTTTCCTACCCTAGGAGTGCAATAAGTGTGCCGAACCTCACGAACTGTATGCGTTTGTTGGAACGCATAGTTTAGGGTTGCCTGTCTAGTCTCCAGCACATGCGCATGACCCATCTGTTTTACGTGGAAGTCTACGATGGTGTGTTTCCCACCCTGGCATGTCGATTTGGCTCTTAAACACCCCCTTGTGCGTATTAATTTGTCTTAATTGATTCATCAATTTTTTGGTTTTAAGCAAAGGGTACGCGGCTGGCTCTTTATCTGGGCATGGGGGCGTATTTTTGGAATTGAGGCTAAACGAAGTTGAGTGAGTCCCCTGTTGTACATTACTAGACGTCCCCTCGAAACAATTGGAATTCTTGTAACAGGGGCTCTTATTTCCAGTGGCGTACAGCATGGCGATTTATCCCCAGTCATCCGGATTCCCGGGGCTATCAACCATTCTCAATTGCCCAGCAGGCTTGCGGTCGATTGCCATCGACGATGGATCAGAAGAGCAAGTCTTTGGCAGATGGTATTTTTAAAATTCCAATGGAGAAAATGTCCAAGCCCGAATACCAGGAATTTGATTTCCTGTGTAGTCTTTAGAAATCAGTCTCTTGTTTTGGAGTCCTTTTTGGCTTGATGTCGTGCGATCGGGGCGGCCAGATGTATGCCGAGGATGTGCATAGATAGAAGACCGGAGAGAGCTGACGTTCCGATCTGCACAGGCGTTCCGCCTCGATGTTCAGCGTCTAATGCCGACCTTTTTTCCATTTGCGGCCCTGAGCATTTCAATGGTTTAGCTGGCTGGTGCATTTCCTCGCTTTGCGATTGGGTTCTTTTGTGTCCATCCTGCCTTCCGGCTTGTCTCTCTTCATGTCTGGGGTGGGGTGCTGCCGTGTCTTTTTAGGACCTAATACTCCCTTTTTGTTGCAGCAGACCTTTTCGACTGATGCCCCCGATTTTTACAGCCTACAGGATTGGTCGTAGAAACCTGCATTTCAGATCGCGGAGGTGGTTGCCTCCGCACTCCAGCACACTTGAAGACGGTCCTGCCTGTTTCTTCTCTTTTCCGCCAGTTGTCTGGTCTTGATCTGGAAGTCTCATGGACATCTTCACTTTTCATCCCTCCAGTGTCGCTCTGGGATTCGAGATCTTCATAGAGTGGCGGTGTTGCTGTGGGCTGTTCTTGCTTCCCTTGCCTTGCTTCTCTCTGGCTTGGGTTGGTGGATCTGGATTCGAATTCATATGGTGCATGGTGCTGCGGAATTTCTTTGTGCTTCGCGGCGTGGTGGCTCCGCCAATAGCCTCAGCTCTGGTTATGGTTGGTCTATTCAGCAGCATTACTCTGAATGTGAGCACTCTTTAAACCCGAAGGACAGTGCCAGTCCCTCATGGCCTTGTCAGCTTCTGAAACTCGCAGGTCGTCCTCCGATGCTGGTCTCAAGAGCGGCTACAAAATCTCCAACGGTTTCATCTTCTTTTTGTCTCTCTTGTAGAATTACGTGTCTTTTTATCAGAGTTGGAGACCACAAGTGCATAATGTGTGTTCAGAGCATTCTGTTTCAAGCTTTCGGGCGACAGTCATCTGTTTGACGTCTCTTGGTTTGGACTAGTTCCTTTGCCATTTCTAAAGACAGCTGTACCACAGTATGGTAAGGGAGATAGCCTTCTTCCTTTTGGTCAGATATTCCTGATGCGTCGTTGCTTTCTTAAAAAGCAAGAAAGCAAGCGTCGTACTATATGACTCCCAATCCTCCTCCCTCAGGATTTGAATGTTGCGAGGCGGCGTGTTGTACCGGCCATCTCTTCTTGCTTGGTTCAGATCAGCACGTGCTTTCGTCTCAGCTCTTCGATACAACCGCATCCAACTTCTCGCCAGTGTTCCGTCCAGAAAAAGTGTGCACGAGACCGGGTTCCCAACAACCAACCTTTTATTCACGTCAGATAAAGCAATGTAAACGGAACAGAAGAGCCCAAGCCGCGGAGCCCTTTGTATGAAGCCGCTTGCTCGGCGGCTTGCTTAGCCGAATACACCACTTTAAGATGTTGCCCACCGTTAGGCGGCGGAACAGCCTTTTCGGCCAATCAGAATAGGGAACTTGGAGCCTTCCAAGTTCCATACATAACACACATAATGAAGGATTGATTATATATTACATGATTTCTTAGAGAAAAAGGACTTTGTGGCATCTATTTCAAAAAGCCACTAAACATTTCTATTGGGCAAACCAAACCAACCCTGCTAGTTTCTTTAAACTGGGAAAAAGATATACCACTGATTAGGTCCCAAATGACTTCATTCAGTTTTTCTTTGGTCACTCGGTTTTCCTGGCTGAACTTCCTGCTGGCATTTTTCCTGGAAGAAATGGACTTAATGCAACTGGGAGAAGAGCACAACGTCAACATGGCCAGCTTTCTTCCAAGATTATTCACCTATTGACTTCTAAATCAAACCATAAAGAACATCTGCAAGATCATTAGTAAGTGATGTGAATCAGTCATTCCCTAGCGTTTTCAGGAAATGTCAAAAATACTAGCTTGATTCTACAGTATAGCTATATTTGGGGAGATAATGAACATGCAAGAATGTCTAATTACGACATTGCTTTTCACTTCAATAAAAGTAGACTGGGTAAAATGTAGAACAGATGACCAGATTTGGGTAAAGGATTTTTTGTAAGTGTAACGTATCGATATATTTATGAACAAGTAGTCCTCAACCAATGACAGTAGTGGAGCCTGCTCATTATGGTTATAAGTCATGACAGTCATAAAACTGGTTATTCACATGATTGATCAGATTTTACAATTTTTGTGCAGGTCATTAAGCAAATGACATGGTCTTCAAACAAGCCAATGTTAGGCAAAGTTTCCCCCCCCCCAAAAAAAAAGTGGAAGCAAATCCTGATTTTCTGCAGTCTGTCATAAACTGCAATTACGTGATTATTGGGTGCTGCAAATAGCCATAAATACAGCCAATTGATGACTACCGAAAGTTTGGTCATGTGATTGTGGGAGAACAGCCATCAGGACTTTGAATCCTGGTCGTAAGTAACCCCCCCCCCCCAAAAAAAAGATCCATTGTAATTTCAAATGGTCTCAAAGCAGCCTGTCATAAGTCAAGAGTCCCTGCATGCATACATACTGTATTTACATGCAGTACATATATACAGCAATATTATTGTTGAAATACTTAGTTTGTGGACGAAAAGCAGATGTGCTGTATTCCAATACTATCCTATAAATTACAAATAAAAATAATTCATTTAAAAACTAAAGTAAACCTCAAACTTTTCCTTCAGTCTCCACATTGGTGTCATGCAATAGCCATAAATCTCAGCCACTGCTCTCATGCAGCACTGAACTAATTAAAATTGGAAAACAGAAATGGAATAAACAAATGTCTTTTCTCAGAAAACCACTGGTTTTACATTTAACTTTTTTCCCCTTCAGTTTAAAGTTCAAACACTTGATTGCTTAAAGAGAAACAATTTCTTTAATGGAGGCATACATTAATTCTCCAAAAATAAGAAAGTTATTTGAAAGGTTTTGTTTTTCTATGGACCTAAGGAATTTGATTGGTAATGACCAAGTTGGCTTCCTAGTTGAGTTCATAAACAATGCAAATTAATTCAGAAGCAATGTCAGAATTTAGGATATTTTTAATGTTAATGGTTGAAGTAATTTCTTTTAATAATGAAAGGTAAGGTTGCAATCTTATACACCTTTACCTATGAGTAATTGCTATTGAAGGCTTATTTAGCTAACTTCTGAGGAAGGTAAAGATTGAATTTCTCTGTTTGACATACCTCCACTATAGGATTTAGTATGAGAAGTAAGAAAACAAATATATTTTAATTTCTGACATGTAAGAATTTTGCTAATGAATTTATTATTTTGGTTTTTATTTTCTTTGAAGATGGTTTAAAGTAGAAACAGGCATATTTTCTATGAAATAGTTGCAATTTCCCTGTAAATTATATGAGCTCACTTTGTGTTACCTATTTAAAAAGTAGAAAATACAATATATAAAACATGTGGATACCACAAAGTTCAATAAATTGTGAACAGATGCAGCTGTAAAGTCAGCAATAAGTATTTCTATGTTCAATAAATTGTGAACAGATGCAGCTGTAAAGTCAGCAATAAGTATTTCTATGTTTCCCAGAAAAAAATTAGCCTAACAAATATGGGAGGCACATTTCAGAAGACTGCAGAATAATAGCAAACTATTACCAATGTCTATGTCTCTCTACTACCATCTACTGGTCATTTGGATTATTGCAGAACTGATGGTCTTCCAAAAAGCAATTGAATTCAGAGTCCATATTAATTTTCCCCACATATGTTTCATTTATGAAACATTTTTGTAACGTAAAATGTTCATTAAATGTTTTGGTCAATTAAATTATATAAAACACACACAAGAATAAATACATTGTTTTTTTGTATTTCTGGGACCAAGACAGTTTCCCCTATCAGCTGTTGCTCCATTCAAAATCTAAGAAAGAAATACTTAGACTTCTTTAATCAGAGAAAAGATGTCTTTTGCTGGAAATCAAGTGGTAGCAACAAAAGAATTCTGAATCTGAGAAAATGGGCGCGTAAATCACATATACAAAGTAATAGCAACGTTCCCACCCCCAATAGTTCAATTGGTTCATCGAAAATTTTCAACACATACAGTAGTACACCCGTAGAGGTCCACCACTACTCCGAAGACAGACAACTGGAACTGTATCATTAATAAAGAGTTGCAGCTGCGCATAGCATAGAATAGAAACCTAAGCAAGAATGTACCACACACACCCCAGTTTATACAGCTCTGGTTCATAACACCTCCAGCTCACTTCCCACAACCATTCCCCCCTCCTCCCCCCATTACTTATGACAGCCAAAAGATGCAAAGCAAAGGAAGAAAATCTTGAAGGCTAACACTCCCGTCTTGATATTTCTAGATTGATATTCAGACAAGACTTACCTATATTTGAAGAAACCTGGCTTTGAATGAGATTTTTGAGACATCAGAAGGAAATCTTTTTATTTATTTAATTAACATTTAACAGCATTTCCCAGCTACACTAACAATTCAATGAAACTTATAAGGAGTTTTCAGACTGCTCTGCTACTTAAAGATGGTGTAATGAGGAAGCAAGCAGTTTTATTTTAGCTTATTCATATTTTAGTATTTTCCAAAACTGTTATAATTAATTTTGACCCAGATTTTTGAAAAAGTAGTTTAAACATACTTTGTTATTCAATAACTTAGTTTACTAAAGTTTATATGAACACCTTGTTAAGCCATCAACTATTTTTTGGCTTGCAATGAATGACTAGGATTACACATTGCAAGAAGCAATTATCCAAATCCAGAGGAAGTGATCCAGGGGTGGGATTCTACCAGTTCGCACCTATTCGCTACAACCAGTTGTCAATATTCTAAGCAGTTCGGAGAACCGGTTGTTAGAAGAAATTACTGGACTAATCCTGTAAGGAAGGCAGGAAGGAAACATTCTGGAGTTGCTTAGAGAAACTGCCTCTCCATTAACTCTTATTATATTCTTGGCAGGACTAGACTTCCTGTCTCAGAAACATCTCTGGAGTTTCCGCCCCTCCTTTGCTGGTACTTTGCTTGTGTGGAGTGACCATTCAGAGTTACAATGGCACTGAAAAAAGTGGCTCATGACCATTTTTCACACTTATGACTGTTGCAGCATCCCCACAATCACGAGAGGTTGGGCGAGCAGATGTGTGCCTTGATGTGAGTGATGTTGAGTTGGCCACACCGAGCCAGTCACATGACCACCAAGCTATGCTCACCAAATAAGTCACGCCCACAGAAGAAGGCAAGGAATGCAAATGCTGCCCGTGCACACACCAAACTGGTAGGAATTTTTTTTGAAATCCACTACTGATAATATGCCCAATGCAATTAAAATGCTTTAATTAGTGGTTGATCACCAGGGCAACAGATATTTAGTTCTTTATTGTTAAATCATTTATTAACGTTAAGTATGTAGTTTCAGTTTCAGCAAAGAGGAACATGAGTGAAAGAAGGCTTTATCTCCAATTTGCAAACATTGAATTAAGTCTTGGCCCAGTCCCAGAGAACTAGTCTTATGTTCTTCTATTCTTAATTTACTCTTCATTTTCTTACCCTTGCAACATATTATGGAATTCAAAATTCTGTATGGGTTGAAGAGGACAAAAAATATTTCGCTTTCTTTTTTGAAATGTTTTTTATCTTTTTAAAAAAACTTTGAATGTAATGAGAAGTACAGTAGGTGCTTTCATTTGTTTTATTAAGCAGATTTCATCCCAAGAACCCCAAGAAAGACACTCAAGTATATAATATCTACCAGAAATTCTGAATTACTCATAATTTTTATTCATTCATTCATTTTATTCATTATTGTCTTATATTTGTAATAATATATTTGTGATAATAATGACTTGGTTGTTTAATCTTTAATGTGATAATAAATAGAGTGAATTTAATTTGTTATCTCCCCATTTAAAAGAAACAATCTCTTATCTGAGTTCTAAAACTTGTTCTCGATTTAGATCAATCTCTTTGGTGCACAAGAGCAGGGGTCAGCAACCTTTTGGACCCCAGGGACCACCAAACTCATAATTTTAAATCCCAGGGATCACTAACCGGTTCTGTGGGCATGGCCTAATTTGTGAGTGTGGCTTGGTGGTCATGTGACTGGCTGGACATGGCTTCTATATAAATATAAATATTTATATAAATATTTATTTTTTTATTAAAAAAAGAGCAACTTTTACTCAAAATCAGGCAAAACAAGCAGTCAGATTGAGTTGCTCACAGAATCATTCAGTGATCTATCTATCTGCCATCAGCTGCCTAAATCTGTCACATAAAATTTGCTTGCTGTGAGTTTGCACTGAATAATAGAACCTTCAGTCCTAAGGGAGGTTCGGCCGTGCTTAAAAGCAGAGCTGAAGATCTAAAGAGTAGCTAGAAAGCAAGAACTCCAACCATTTCCTGCTTCCTAGCTAATCTAAATCTCCCAACACAGCAGAACAGCTGATGGTCAGAAAAAGGAAAAATAGCAACTTAGCAGGCAAGTTTGCTGGGTAAGGAGTGAGTGGGTGGGGAGGGCTCCTGCGGGCCATGTGGCTGGCACAGCCTTGTGTTTCTGTGCAGCCTGGATTAATTGCTTGGGGGGAGGGTGCTCTGGGGATGAGATTTCTCTGCGGTCCACCAAAATTTTCTAGTGGCCCAGTTGACGACCGCTGCTCAAGAAGGTTATCTCTATATTTCCTCAAGTCTTTTCTCAAACCAACCTTTGCATATATTCTTCAGTGAATCTTCTTATTTTTCACTTGTAAAATAATTATTTGATTTTGGCTAGATCAGAGGTAAAGTAAAGAAGAAGCTTTGCATGTAGGAGCCAAGTTCAGTTTCAGATAAATTAAAGTCCCATCCAGTTGAACTAGATTTTAGGTGACTTTATGGATACAGGTATGTACGGATAGTCCTCTACTTATGACCACAATTGAGTCCAAAATTTCTATTGCTAAGTGCCACAGTTGTTAAGTGAATCATATGACATGATTTTTAAAAAATATTTTTCCCATTGATGAATTCAGTGGATGATTTTTTCCCCTATAATATTATTGGTCATTATGATAGGATCTGAAGGATATTAGATTCTCAGCTTACATTGAGAATGCCTGTTCTCTTTCTTTCCTCAATGAATATTGAGAATACTTATTCTCTGATTCTTCCTCCATCTTTGATGAAGTTATGCTGCACCAGCATATCTATAGGAATAGAGGGTATACAGTTCATGTTCCAGCAATTGAATTTTGTCCTTTTCTGTAATAGTAATAGAAAATTGCTTCATGATCAAATAAATAGTTGTGATGTTTGGAACACAATTAGGTCCTCACAATTAGTGAGGTGTTCAGTCTCCCTTTTACAGAAATTCCAGCAAATTAAAAGGGAGATTGCTATTGTTTTACATGTTAGTATTTTTTGCAATGTATTCCTCTTTCATTATTAACAGAATTTCATAGATCAATGTGAATTTAAGAGCTCTAAACATTTACAAATGCCTGTAACACATCTGTTTTACTGGGCAGGATTTCTCTTTGGGTCAACCCCACTAATCTTACAGGGCTTTGTGCAGGGGTGGGATTCTACCAGTTCACACCTATTCGATAGAACCAACTGTTAACTTTCTAAGCAGTTTGGAGAACCAGTTGTTAGAAGAAATTACTGGCCTAATCCTGTAAGGAAGGCAGGAAGGAAACATTCTGGTGTTGCTTACAGAAACTGCCTCTCCGTTAACCCTTATTACATTCTTGGCAGGACTAGACTTCCTGACTCAGGAAGTTTTTTTCCCCTCTTTGCTGGTACTTTGCTTGTGTGGAGTGATCATTCAAAGTTACAATGACACTGAAAAAAGTGACTTATGACCATCTTTCACACTTACGACTGTTGCAGCATCCCCACAGTCATGAGAGGCCAGGTGAGGAGATGCGTGCCTTGCTGTGTGTGATATTGAGTTGGCCACACCCAGCCAATAACATGACCACCAAGCCATGTCCACCCAGTCACCTGACCACCAAACCACGCCCACCATCTAAGCCAAGCCCACAGAACTGGTTCTTAAAAAATTTGTTTCCCACCCTGAACTTGTGTATTAAAGGCTCGCTTCCTGGAATATCAATATTTCATATTTTGAAATCAATCAATATCAATCAATATTTTGATGGAGCCCAATCATCTTCAATGCTAGAATTCCAGTTATCTACAAGATTTAAGGTTGGATTTGCAATATTTGCTATATTTCATAGAGTTCCACAAATTAGAACATGGGGTAAAATATAAACACCAAAGAAATGGGAAAAAAATGCTGAAATATGAGAGACCTGATCAGATAAATTAGCTTTCCACACTCACAAAAAATCTATTCCTGGTTATCCCCAGCTTTGTTCAGTGGGACAGCATAAGATACAGGGGAGGAAGGTCCAACATATTGTTGTGTTGGAGGAAGTGTGTGTGTAGGAGTGATAAGTGTCTATTTGTGTCACTGAATATTGCAACAGCTTCACTCTGACACTGCAGTCATAGTGTCTGCATAATATAGTTAACTTGAACTTAAATAATTGGTTCAAATCAACATTATTGTGATTCATGAATTCTTGATTGTGAGAACATAGGGTTTCAATTGAAGTGACACATAAATCCAGGAATATAAATAAAATAAAAATGTTCTAAAAAAAAGCCCCCTTTTCCAATGAAGGATTCATTTCATGCGCTTCTCCCAAAACTATACAAAATTAATAATTTGTGGTTATATATGCAATTTTCAAAGATAAAAACAACACAAACTCGAGTTATTTTCTAAATGTCGGTAATCATATGAAGAAATATACAAATAGTCCTCAGGTTATAATGGTAATTGGGAATGAGATTGCTATGTGAAGCATCATGTCATGTGCATTACATAGCAACAGTAATTTTGGGCAGTCCTCAAGGTGTGTGATCATTGAGCAGGAAGAGGTGGGAGTTCCAGGTGGGAGTTCCAGGAAAAGAGCATAGATGTACGGCAAGGGTGCCATTACTAATAGCATTAAAAATGTTTAAAAGAAGTCTGATGGGAACAGTAAAAAGAGTTGCTTTTTATTTTACCTTTCACCCCACCCAAAGCTAATATTTTATATTCGGTGATGAAATTATGATAATATAGATAAGTCTCCCAAATTGTCTTGCATTTAAACTTACATAGCTCCAATAGCATCAGACGCATGTAAAAGAGACTAAGGCTGAAGGAAGTGCTAAATTAATTTTATTTTCAACTGTTCAGAACTTTACAATAACCCAAAACAGCCAAGAAGTCTTAGAGAGCATCCAGGAAGAGAAAAATAGTTTGCTTGCTTCTTTAATAGAAGTTATTTAACAATTTGTAACTGTAACAGATAAATTGTACTGAATTTATACTGTAGAAGCAATTACTATATTCACAGTCTACTGATCCTATTGTTGTTAAATTTATTCAGAGAGCTGGTTATGAAAAAAAAATTGGCTAAAATGTCAACAAATTTAGAATAAAGGAATAAAAAGCTTATGTTGCTTACTAGAGCTATCTTTCAGACGGAAAGAAGTACAATGAATGTTACCAATTACAGGTAGTCCTCGACTTACGACCAAAACTGAGCCCAAAATTTTTGTTGCTAAGCGAGACAGTTGTTAAGTGAATTTTATCCCATTTTACAACTGTTCTTACCACAGTTGTTCAGTGAATCACTGCAGTTGTGAAGTTAATAACACAGTTTTAACAATTTGGGCCTTTCCTATTGACTTTGCTTGTCAGGTGGTTCGAAAAGATGATCATGTGATCCTGGGACACTGCAACAATCTTAAATACATGCCGGTTGACAAAGGCCTGAATTTTGATCATGTGACTATGGAAACCTACAATGTTTGTAAGTATGAAAAATGGTCATAAGTCACTTTTTTCAGCTCTGTTGAAACTTTGAACGGTTACGAAATGATCTGTTGTAAGTTGAGGGCTATATGTATAGCCAGAGAACAAAGGATAAAGACTTTCTGTATATATCCAGCAATATTTGGCATATCCTTGGAAATATTAAATATCCTCCTCAAATGCAAGAGGAAATTTAACTCTTAAAAGACAGTTAATTATTTTAATCCTTAAAATCTTTAAGAGATGGTTAATTCTTTCAAGCAACTAATAGCTACCCATCCAGATGTTCAATGCTAGAAATGATTCATTGCTTTAGAGCAGGGCTGTTAAACTCACGGCCCACAGGTTGGATGCGTCATGTACTGGTCCCACCCACCCCTGGTTTAGCAAAGGGGAAAAGTCACAATACATCACATGACGATGCAGTGACGATGTGAGTTTGACACCTCTGCTTTAGAGGATTAATGTATACGAATATATAGTAGAGTCAATGACACAGAATTTGCTTTTGGTCCTTCTGTCAGCATTCCAAGTAGCAACCTCCAAAGAAAGAGACTCCGAGAATATCATCTTCCCAAAGATCCACTTTATTAGAGATGTCATATTGACACATCTGGGGAAAACTCAAATTGGAGAGTTCCGGGTATTCCCTAAGCCAATGAAAATCCTAAATCCAACCCCTACACCCAATCATCCATCACACTGTCCAATCCTCACTTCATTCCAACTAGAAACTATCCCCAGTCATTCCCCTCCAGGTGCAGGGTAACATGCCCTTGACTTTTTGAGAAAGGAATGTTGTTGTGGCTAATCTTCCACCACTCCTTGAAATCCCCCCTCCCAAATTTCCAGGCACTTAATGTGGCAGCCCAGAAGCCCCAAAGAAATACAGCTTCCAAGCTGACAATCTTCAGCATGTTCCTATTGGGATTCCTAATATCTACAGGTTTTTCAGAATATTTCTTTTGTATGTTTTGATTTTAATTTGATTTAATTTGACAACAAGCCTTATAGAGATTTATATGAAGTTCTGTTAATAGACTTAAATATATTTTTAGCCGGATATATACTTTGATTCCTTTTTTTCCCCATTCAAAGTTGTTGTTATATGTGTTATAAAGGTTATTTATTGTTAAGAATTTTTAAAGTAATTATTATGCAATTAGACATCAATTTAATTAAGCTGCCACTCCAATAAATAATAATGCCAATAATTATTTTGCATTGTGTGGGGACTGAAATGTTTTAAGAAATGTCAGATATGTTTCATATAATCTAAAAACTCACTTTGATGAAAAAAAAAAACCAAACAAAAAANTAAAAACTCACTTTGATGAAAAAAAAAAAACCAAACAAAAAACTATTTTTCGAGGGTATATTGAAAGACATACAGAATGTTTTTAAAAAATTGGATCTTTTCCCAAGCTGAATTTGGTAAGACTTTGGTAGATATGTTGTGGGCATAGCCACTTGTAATTCTGCCTTTTAAAAGGAAGTATATATTTATTTTAAATACAATTTGGGTGGCTTTGGTTTTGTTTCAAGTTTTTTTTTAGTTACTTTTAGTTTGTTTTGTTTGTTTTATTTCCTGGGGGGAGGTTCATTTAGTTTTCTTCTTGTGGCAATTTAATACATTTTATTCTTTAATATATAGATTATTTTAATGTTGCTAAATACCGTATATACTCGCATATAAGCCGACTTTAGAACGCTTTTTTTTTTCCCCAAATTTGGAGGTCATTTGATCGGCTTCATTCGAAATAAATCTGGCTGCCGACTTCGCGCGATGAGAGCCAAGACTCTCATGCCTTCCCCGGCCACGCCTCGCGCATGAGAGCCAAGACTTCATCCCTCGCCGGGCACGGTTCCCAGAAGCAAGACTCTCATCGCTGAAACCGCTGCCCGTTAAGGCGATTAGAGTCTTGGCTCTCATTTCGCGAATCGGGCAGCCAGTATTTATTCCCGTTATACCGACGCCCCAAATTTGGGGGAAAAAAAACGTCACCAGATTTGGGGGTCGGCTTATATGCGAGTTTTTTCAAAAATCCTCATTTTGGGGCAGTTTTTACAGGGTCGACTTATATGCGAGATTGGCTTATATGCGAGTATATACGGTAATAAAGTACATAATAAAAGAATGTAAAAGTACAAAATAAAAGCAATAACAAAAAAAGGAAACAAAACATTTATAAACATACATACATCAGTGAATGGAAGCCATGATTTGTTACAGTCATCCACAGTTTATCTATATTAATCAATTCCACATACCACTGATTAGTTGGAGCCTTATGTTTGTTTTTCCTGTGCACAGAAGGGCTTAAAGTCCTCCAGTGTAACTCAATTTGCAGATTGTTCTTTCTTTGAAGGGCCGCCAAAAGAATTAGCCAATCTTTTCTCTAACAGTTCATTCAGAGCTTCTAAGCTGCCCACAGGGTTTGTTTAATTAAACTTTGGTGTTCAAAGATAGCCCTGGGTATACAGAAACAGCAACAGAAATCAAGCCCTCACCATAAGAGTATAAGATTAGGTATTTGGGATAATAGAAGAGGTATTGTCATTTCACCTTGGTAATATTGATTGGAGCAATTGAATGCCCAAATAGAATAATCGCTCATGTGAAAGTTAACCAAATCATCTTTCTTACTGGCTAACATGGGGCCTACTCAATTAAAATTACATTAATACTTATGGTTGTTGCTGCAGGGAAAGATTGCAGGATCTTTGGGAAACTAATGAATTCTATTTACAATATAACACCAGAGACTATTTGAAATGTAACTTGGGTATGAGTCACCTTTGCAACATTTCCTTCCTTAAAAGTATGGTTTACTGATACAGAATCAGGTTGATGGCTGATTTTCCATTTAGCTGGTTCCTCATTTTGAGCTTTAAATGCTATTGCTTAATATAACTTGGATGATTAATTTAGGTATAAATGCTGACAGCTACTAAAATGATCAGTAGCAGTACTATTAAAACACACTGCCCACAAAATCCACGAGAGACAGCCCGCCGACTCTTTTCCAATGTAGCCTTAACTTCATTTCCCCCATCAGTTAACAACACCTCTGATATGTAATCAAGTGGGAGGGGTTGAGATTCATTATCATGAATTAATTAAATCTCCCTGGAGTTGAACACAACTCCTGATGATTTATGAACACAGGGATGTATTTTTCTTTTGGGTATCTCTTTTTCTTTTCCAGCTATGGAGAGGTTTGGCTTTTTACTGCGTTCTTTTGATCTCCCAATTTAATCTATAGCCCGGGGGTTCCCCATAGTCTCTCATAGCTTTTCAAGATCAGGAAGGACATCCATTTAGAATATTCTTCTGCCTTCACAAGTCTATTTGCTTGAACTTTGTTTGTATTTCTCTTTTTTTCACTAAATCATTAATTTTAAAAAGTATATGCAAGTAAACATTCGGTACCATTGAGCCCTTTAACCCTGCAACCAGGATGATTAGGCGACTGGAGACAAAAACATATGAAGAATGGTTACAGGAATTGGGCCTAGCTAGTCTAGTAAAGAGAAGGACCAGGGGAGACATGATAGCAGTCTTCCAATGTTTCAATATTTGAGGGGCTGCCACAGAGAGGAAGGGATCAAGCAATTTGCTAAAGCTCCTGTAGGCCAGACAAGGAATAATGGATGGAAACTGAACAAANAGAGATTTAATCTGGAAACAAGGAAAAACTTTCTGACAGTAAGAACAATCAACCAATGGAACAGCTTGTCCTCGGAAGTTGTGGGAGAGCCATCACTTGAAACTTTCAAGAAGAGATTGGACTCCCATCTGCTAGAAATGGTGTAGGGTCTCCTGCTTGGGCAGGGGGTTGGACTAGGTGACCTACAAGGTCCCTTCCAACTTTGATTATCTGTTATCTTCCACTATAGATAAAAGGCATATAAACTCTTGTAATAAACTATAAAGGACTCCATTGGGAGGACCAACTCAGGCCAATAATGGATTTTTTTTTTAAAGGGGAAGACTTGCCAATGAAAGTTATTGAATGAAAGTATCCCTACGATGCTGTTAACCTTAAATCAATACATTTTTTCATGGCAAGATTTTCCAGACCTTTGCATAATGTACATGTCCTTCAAAGTGATCAGAATAATTTCCCCCAACTGTCACAATCCATTCCCTTTTTGCCCTCTAATAAGTTGAAAATTAATTGTAAGTTTCATTATGACCAAACAAATTCATACAGTGATCAAATGTTTGACATCGGCTTTTGTACATCCTTTTAAGATGTTGCATCTGCCCCCAGGGTTCATTTCCTCTCCTTTACTTCTCTTGCAGTGAGTGGGAAGAGTGGCTGAAGAGAAGAATTCAGGGCAGGAGAAAAGCAGCAGCACGGAACAGGTTCTTTAGTGCCAGTTTCCCAATCCTACTATTGTATTTAGTAGATCTATATCACATTAGTAGCATCTATATCACGTTACACAAAATGACAAAATTGATGCAAATAATATCAGTTATGTAATTATGAAAATAATGTCACATGGAAGCAAATGACTTAAAAGTCAATAACCTAATGTTATAATTGATGTCAGCTTCATAAATTATAAGGCGGGGTGTGTGCGATGTAATGGTTAAGATGTACTAAGAATGCATTTGGTTGTTGTCAGTTCACAACTATGAAAGCTCATTGGGTGATATGCAATGGTCAGTCTGTCAATCCATCTTAAGGCTAGGTCACACTGGCCGACGGATGCAAAACGTATGCAAAACGTATGCAAAAAGGACACAGCGGACGAGCAAAA
>BHFT01000448.1:0-18254 GCA_004320025.1 Laticauda laticaudata
CCTTGTTTTCCTTGGATCAACGAATCTTTTGGTGGTTTTTTATCTGCTTCCACCTCACACTAGGGAGAAAATTTGAAGAAGGAATTGCTATGCTGAGTCCCAGATAAATGAATATGCACATGTAAGCATCCTGAAAGAACGTCCTGAAGTGTGAATTGGCTAGTTCAAAATTCTGAAGAGAAAACTTTAGTATTTGTTAAAGCTCTTTTCAGCTCAAACACAATAATCACATGACTAACAATAACATCTTTTATTTTAAAAGGGTCAAATGTAGTCCCCTGCTAAATTTCTTAATGGAATCCTATATTGGTTTCCTCAGCCTAGGTTTAAAGAACAAAGGAATCAGGAAGTGTTGGTGTAATTAAAGAGGACACATGGAGTTAGGTTCCTCATCTGAATACAATCTCCAAACTGCAATTGACATTCCCTGTTTCATTCATCTTGCCTCACCTGTATACCTGAGCCTGCAGCTTCCCAACATCAGGGTCAATATCAGCTCTTCTTTCCAATAGATGGCTGATGATGCAGCCTCAACAAAGTATCTGCAAACAGCCCTTTCAGAATTTCAAAGCCCTCTCAGTCAAGCATTCTTGCTGTTTCACCAGCCCAAATTACTGAAGGGCATAGATCTATCTGCTTTCTGCAGTACAGGGGGCGGGGGGAAACCCTCCCAGGCAGAGGTTTCCGTTCAGCACATTCATTACCTTTTAATTGCTTCTAAATTGCATTGTGACCTGTCACATCGATAGCAAATCTATCTAAGACAACCAGCACAATTTGAGCATATGTGGTGTTAAAAGCTTTATTGGCAGTTGTTATTTTGCTACTCAGTTGCATAAAGGACATTCCATGAAGGACAATGTCAGTTTGAGATTTCCCACCCCCCTATCCCACATACTGTAATATTAACTTACTTTGTAAGTGTCTTTGTAATGTCAAGTCTGTTAGATGAGAAACAAGTATGTTTCCTTACAGCTGTGAACCAAATATCTAAATACGGATGTTTTTCTCCATCTCTCCGGTTTACTTTATTTCCCCCCCTTCTCTCTTTCTACTTTTATTAGTTCTGAAGTAAATCTCTCCCTGACAAAATATTTCTGCAAATTTTCAATGTCAGATGCCGCATACCACCCAAAGAGAACCACACCTGAATGCAAAGACACAACTGAGGAAAGCTTTAGAGTCTATTCTTTAAGACAAGGCATTCAAAAAGTGAAAATCACTTCTTCAGAAAAGATAAGTTTGGCTACCTTTCATATTGAGTTGCAGCAGGGACCATACATAGCTAACATACGAACCACTGAAATACAAAAAAGGTAAATAATTACCACCACCTAGGACTTATTCAAAACTACTTTGCCACTGCATAATGAATATTACCAGCACTCAGTTCCCTTCTGATGATTATAACCACATAACAATTTTCTGTGGTTGCTGTCTTGTGTTTTCCTCTTCCTCTCTCCTTTCACAAAGGCTTTTAGTTTTAATTATATTAATGTTATTATTAGCAACCAATCTGTTCATCGTTAATCCAGGTTGTATAAATGCACACAGAGATACATTGTACTCCTAATCTCTCCATACTGCTATGACAATGAGACTGAGTATCTGCCAACAGATGTTAATTGTCAACAATGTTTCCATGCACAAAATTCCCAGGGACCCACAACAATGCTCCCAGATACAGATCTTTAGTTTTTCTAAGAAGTGGGAGAAAATTGCTTATTTGTAGGGTAAATGTCTATGGAGATTCTTAATCATCCAAGTCATGGCTGTTCCAAAGATGTTTTTTTCAAGGGACAACTGGACTGTCTTGTTTTTCTCTGAAGATGTTTTGTTTCTCATCCAAGAAGTTTCTTCAGTTCTGACTGGATGGGGGGAATAGAAGGATTTATACTCCTCACAGACACCTGGCCATTTGCATTGTTTTAGAGAGTCATTGAGGGCACTGGGAAGTTTGTCTGTCTCCTTGGGGTCAGTGCAAATGGGTGTGGAGATTTCTTGGAATTGCTGAAAGGACTGTGTTGTGGAGCTGTGCTTTTTGCAGAATGTTTTTTGCTCTGTATCCCTTCATTGTCTCTTTTTGGATAAAAAGTGAACTGTCTTCAAAGCAAAACAAGAAAGTCCAGTTGCCTCTTGAAAAAGCACCTTTGGAACAACCATGAGCTGGATGTCTGAGAGTTTCCATAGACATTTAGCTGTGCACTTTGGGATGAACACCCTTGAATTGATGCAAGAGTATGAATTAGATTTCCAGGAAAAAAATGCAGACTGCAGGAACCATTTGAATTTCAGTTGAGATGCAGACAACACAGATTCATTCCCAACAGCCTGCACCTGTGCTCAACAGTGAAGGGACACAGGGCAGAAAACATCCTGCAGAAATCACAGCTCTACAACACAGACAATTCAGCAGTTCCAAGAATGTTCCACTCCCATTTGCACTATTCAGGTGACCCTGGGTAGACAAACCTCCAAGTGGCCTCAGCAACTCTCTAAAAGGGTGCAAATGACCAGCTGTCTGCAAGGAATATAAATCCTTCCATTCCCCACCATCCAGTCAGAGCTGAAGAAGCTTCTTGGATGAGAAGTGAAACATTTTCAAAGCAAAACAAGAAAGTCCAGTTGCCTCTTGAAAAAGCACCTTTGGAACTGTTTGTTGGGTACACTCAGGACCACAATGAGGTGAGTAGGTTAAACCCATTTTCCTAATGTTAGTTGCAATGCCTTGGTATCTCCAGGTATTATATATAAAGGTTGGTAAAGCTTACAAGGGGAATGCCTCATGCTATTATGTAAGCAAGGGGCAGAGAGTAGAGAGCTTTACAGCCGATGAAAGAACACTTGAAAAAGCAGTAAGATGAGTAGGCCAGGACGTTAATAGTGGAAGTGATATTCATATAGTTAAGATAAAGTTTCTGTGTGCTGCCATACAGAACCTCCTTTTATTTATAGCTTCCTAATTCTTTGCAATAAAGCTATTTATTTCATTTATCATGCCAGTATGAGAATGCAAAGCTGAAAAAGCAAGCTTTATAGCTATGCCTAACGCAAATCTTTGGCATTCTGACTCATGCCTTCTCCGACTTTGCTTAGGTTTATCATAGATATGATTTCTTGGAGATTATACTTATTTAACTCTATTGCAGTCATTAACCAACTCAAGAGAATTGGTATTCAAAAATTCAGACTACTCAAAACTTGACAATGCCAGGATAGTTAAGAAAAGTACATAATAAGAATATTATGAAATATTAGGAGTACCCTAATTTTTTCTCTGCTTGTTACCCTTATTCTGAAATGTATAGTCATAGTGTATCATAATTTAATAAACATGATTCTGTTCAAACAATACTATCATAAGACATTTTCAAGATTCTGAAAGACTGGGATCAGCACATTAATTTCTCCCATCCTTCTTACACATACTCAGTCAATGTAGTCCTTTTACTTATGTTTAAATAGTTACCTGACTATTTAAAATATTGAAACATAATCTTCTTCACTCCTTTCTTTCCTCCTTTCCTTATTCACAGGGCACATGACTCTTAACCGATTCTGGTCAATTTGCAGCTATGATTATATTTCTCTTCTCTTCTTCATCTCTCTCTCTCTCTCTCTCTCTCACACACACACACACACACACACNCTCACACACACACACACACACACACATCTCATAAATAAAAAAACGAATAAAGTGTCTTATCTACAAACAGAAGATCAAAATAGAAAAGAAAAAGAAGACTAAAATCAAAACAAAACAAAAACAAGAAAGTAATTCCACAAGCATTATGTCCCCAAAACCTGGGAGAACAACCAAGATTCACTTGAATAACTTAAGGGTGGGAGACATATAAATCTCTGTAGGGAAGATCTTTCCAGAGAGCAGGTATTACAAAAGAATAGATACACATCCTGGATTTGAGAAGATGACATTCCTTAACTGATCCAGAGTGTAGCTCCCTACTGGACTGAATAAGACAGGCAGAGGTAGCTGGAGATAAGTGGTCAAAGACATGCAATCAGGTATCATCTGCCGATTGACAATACCCCAAACCCACAGGTTATCTCATCCAGTTTCATGTAGTTATTAAACAAGAGGGGAGAGATGGTCACATTCTGCAAAACTCCACAAGTGAGGGGCCCTGGATGTGATCCTTCCACTGTCAACACTGATTGAAACTGCAAGAAAAGAACAAGAACTTCTGTAAAACAGTATCTCCCTTCCAGTGGTGGGATTCAATTTTTTTATTATTATTGGTTCTGTGGGCGTGGCTTGGTAAGCATGGCAGGGGAAGGATACTGTAAAATCTCCAGTCAGAGGTGGTATTTGCCAGTTCTCCGAACTATTCAAACTTTTCACTACCAGAAAGTACCAGTTCTCCAGAACTGGTCAGAACCTGCTGAATACCACCTCTGCTCCCCTCCCCTCATTCCAAAAAACTGATCCAAGAGGATACTATGGCCAAAAGTATTGAAAATTGTGAGAGGTCACTGAGCACAAAGGGGATACATCTTGCTCATCTCAGTTCTGCCATCGGTCATCAATTTGCATAAACAGTACAATCTTATTTTGGGACGGCCTGTTTCACAGCAGGTGGGAACTAATGTAGTAATGTATTAATCAATATTCAATTTGAGGAGATAATATGTTATATGTGTTGTTGTTGTTTTGATGGACCTTTTAATTCTTTTTGACATTTCCCCTGGGAGTTTTTTGTTTGGAGTTTTGCATTTTGTATTGAATGAAATAAAAATACAGATTAAAAAATACAATCTTTATACTGAATCCTGACCTAAAGCTTAACTGAAATGGGCTCAAATAATCTGGTTCCTCCAAGGCAGGGGTGGGCTGCTAGGATTTTGCTAGGGTTCAGGAGAGCCCCTAGCTAAGATTCTGTGCAGTTCTGTGCAGAGAAGCCCCCCCATTCCTGACTGGCCCTGCCCACCCTACACAGCCCATTTTGGATGCAGGTAAGTGCAGGTTATGTGCGGAGGCTCAGGGAGGGCAAAAAATATGCCTCCTGGAAGTTTGGGAAGGCTGGAAATGGGCCTGTTTTTGGCTTCTAGAGAACCTCTGGACCCAGGGAGGCCATTTTCACCTTCCTGGAGAGTTGAGGAAAGCCTCTGGTGCCTGGGGAAGGTAAAATGCTGACTAGGCAACACCCACCATGGCCACACCCACCCAGCAACTGGGCAGAGAACCCTTTGCTGAAAATTTTGAAGCTCACCCCTGCTCCAGGGTTCTCTAGAATGAAGCCTGACAATTATTTCCACCACTTTCCCCAAGAAGAGAAGGTTGCAAACTGAAAAGTAGCTATCTGGGGGTCATCAGGTCCAGTGATGTCCTTTTGGGGGAAAGAGTGCACTACAGGGAGCCAAAACTTGTCATGGGATAACAACTGTCTTCCAAAATCAGGTCATGTCTCAGCTCACTAGGCCTAACGTGGATCACTGATATGCATTGGTCCCTAATAACCTGGGATATGCCTATGGTTGCCATGGTGGCTGTAAACTCCTGAGCTGCTCTAGACTCAGTGTCACTGGGCAGCAGATTGAAACCTTGAGGACCATAAGTCTGAGGGACTGAACCACCAGCCCAGCAGCTCAGACAGAAAAGATGCTGTGCAGGCAAGGAGAGTAGTACAACAATAACAATCCCATATTTTCCTTAGAGCCCAGTTTCAACCAGAGAGTCATCTAATTATGTAGAGACTTTAAAAGCCAATAACAATTCATGGATTGTACTTGCAGCTTCCCATCTCTTTTCCCAGAGTCACAACTGATAAACCTGAAACTCAGGTGGGCACATCTCTAGGAGGAGAAACGCAGGGGAGGAATTCTACCAGTTCTAACCAGTTATATAGAACCAGTTGTTGCAATTTTGCGCAGTTTGGAGAACTAGCAAATTGCACCACTGGCTGGCTCCTCCCCTCCCCACCCATCCCAGGAGGCTTTCCTGAGGTCCAGTCAGGGGTCGTATTCAGGGGATTGGAGGAGGGAGAAGTGGCCTGAGAGCAGAGCTGAACCTTTCTTAGGATTGAAGCTTTTATTTTTCAGTGCAGACTCAGGCAGCAGATTGCAGAAAGGTAGATCTGAGAGTGAAGCTTTGATTCTGCAAGCAGCTCAATCTGCCTGCCTGCTTTGCCTGATTTTGGGTAAAAGTTGTTCTTTTTTTAAAATAAAAAAATCAATGTTTACATATATATTTACAATATTTATATACAAGCCGTGCCCAGCCATTCACACCCACAAATTAGGCCATGCCCACAGAACTGGTTGTTAAGAAATTTGAATCCCACCCCTGGAGAAACCCCTCCTTGGCCCAGACCAGTTTAAGAGTTGCAAGCCAGATTAGCTACTACATCCACCATTAGACCATGAATGAGGTCAGGTTTATTACAGTCAGGCTTGCATTCAACAGCAACAGGGCTCTGATAACCTGGCTCCAAGCAGAGATTGTGTGGCTGTACACTCAAAGAATGAGCCTGGCATCCCCCAGAGCAGCCTGCCCCCAGGATACTGCTATAATTCATTCCCAATATGGTCCATCAATCTTTCAGTTTGCCCTCCCATATAATCCAAGTTTCCTCCTACCCCTCACTCTTATCTCCTAATCCTAGGGGTTCTATTTGTTAATGTTCATTAGTTTACTCACTTAATTCATTTCCAAATCCTCAGCCCAGATACACACTCATCCCAGGCCCTTATAGCAGTCTAGTAACCCTTTATCAGACTGCACCTTCTCTAGGCACTTGATAGTTCAAGAGGGAAATCAGTTCCTGCATACTTCTCACCCATACCTATTGCTCCCCATTTCATCTCCAGGGCCTGGCATAATTGTTCCTGTACTTTCTCTACATGAATATTAAGGTCATTTCTGTATTAGCAATTTAAAGCGTCTTCAAGAATCATCCAACCTTCATTTTGTAAAAATAACAGTAATGCAGACAGATGTTAAATCACTTCAGTGATAGCTGGGCAAAGATGCAATGAAGATGCTATAAATTATTGCTGTAAAAAGTTTCTTTAATGTAACATGGAAGTTAAGACAACCTTTGCAGTTTTTAGAAAAGGTCTTCAGATTGAGTTTCAGGAGTGTCTTGAAGAAAAGCAACCTCCAGTTTGGATACCATACATTTTGTTTATTAGTGTGTTTTTTCAAAGTAGTTTTAGGCAGCCATTAAAGGTAGAAAGCCTCACACAAAAACTTAAGCATACAATCAAACCATACTAAATGAAAATGAATCCAACTATCAGTTAATGAAAACACTACAAAGCATAATTGTTTTTCTTATGAGCTTAGATGATAGCTCATCTTCGCAATTTGCAAGCTGGTCAATTAGATGTAGAAGAGATTATAAGGAGACTGGAAAAAGAATAGAAGGGAGAATAAACATGTCAAGTCAATTCTCTCATCAACAATCAAATCATGGATGAAGAGAGCCTTATTACAGACAGACCTGGCATTCAGTAGAAGCAGCCAGAGACCAAGGGCGTAAAGATCTGCCTATGAAGCATTGGTGCTGAGATTAAAAAAGCAGGAACATGGAACCATTAAGAGCCAACAGATCTGACAACAGTCCTCAATGATGGCCCACTCCCTGTCTCCCACCATATCTCCTCCTGCCCAACACCCTCATAATATTAAGGTTAATATTAATAATATTAACCTGCACCACCCCAATAACAGCCCCATCTCCTAAATCAAGACTCCCAATACTGTGACTGGGAACCTCCCAGTGTCCTTAGTACACATCCCTGGAAGTGAAAGATGGGCACCCTGCAGTCCTTTAGCAACAACAGCTCTTAGCACCACCCTTAATGGGAAGGCACCTATTTAGGCTAAAAGGGAAGACAGAAGACAAGTGACAGCTTAACTCATAAATGGTCACTTAGTCTAGATTGCAAGAATCTTTGAAATAATTTTTCAAATTTGTTGAAGAAACTCTGCCTTGATGAACTCACTATAAATTCATCTCACAGTTTCCAAGATTGTATATTTCCCTCAGACGAATATTAAAGGTGGTTTTCTTGGGAAGGGTGGGGAATTCCTTAAGTCAGTGTTGAATCTTGGTGGTAATTGCCTGGGCTACTTCCTGCAGTTCTCTTGACCAGAATTTTGGAAGTGATTTATCATTTCCTGCTTCCTAGAGATGTAGAGAGAATGACTGATTCAAGGTCACCCAGCTGGATCCAAATCTTAAGGAAGGACTAGAACTCATGTTTTTTTTTGTTTCTGGTCTGATGCCTTAACCAAACTGGCTCTTCAAGCATTAAATATACCTTACTGAAACATGTATAGTCCTTGCTTCCTTGACATTGCTCAGATGCATGGGGCTTGACAAGTAGCTCACAAGTTGTTTGATTTATTTATGAAGCATCATTTCATATCTGAGTTGATACGGATGTCTATTCTGCTTTAAAGGGATAAAACAGGGTCTTCTATGTTTAAAAAATGATTCAGAAAAGGTATTTCAGCCCTTGCACAAAGAAAAGTGCAAGACATCTCTGTTATCCCTAAATGATGAAACTATTTTAAAATAATTCACTTTATGACTCATAAAATAGCACATACACCCCTTTTTTCCCCAGGTACATATAACAGCTTGAATAAAAGATATATTAGTTTAAGGAATAGCGGTGAGGTGTTGCACTCATGTTTATGTGAGGCCTAAACCACTTCTTTTGATTCATTTTTAAAGCATACATAACCCCAAGACATAGATCTCTGTCCTGTTGCATCTAGTTGAGTCAAAAGGACTTACATGACTGGAGCGTATTTCCTTATTGTATAAGTAAGTTTTCTTAAGTATATGAATGCGTATCTACTATAACAAATCATGTTCCCTCTTAGTAGTCATCCATATTCTATACACAATGTAAAGTGAGGAGCATATGACATCAAAAGCAGACCAGTGTTGTTCCAAGCTTGGTCTATATGCTACTAAATAATAAATATAATTCCTGAATAGATCTATAAATGGCAATCATTTACATTTTAAAATAAATCAAATCTCTATTTGTCAGGGGAAAGATGCACCATAGATTTTTCCTATTCTGTTGAAATGACCTGGCTTCTAGATTATAACTGTGAATACAATATAACAAGGGCACCATGTACAATAATGTTGTGTATTATTGTATAGCTGTACAGCTATGTTGCATATAAAAGACCATGGTGTTTTGTGTGAAGAGGAACAGAAATTACTGCATGTGTTAAAATTGCTCTCAAGGAATTTCTGAAATATTTCTAGCATTGAATACGTATTTCTGCATTCTCATGTTCATTGCTCAGAACACATAATAAACATTTCTGCTTCTTCAGAAGCTGATTCAATTAGAAAATTCACCTCCCCTTGGGATTTCAGCTTTGCTCAACTTTGGCAAGAAGCCAAAAGAACTAGGAATTATTATTTATTTACCACATTTATAAACCACCAATTACCCTTGCATTCTCTTAAAAGGAGGAATAGTTGATAAGCTAGGATGATCATGTAATCAAGTTAGCTATTCCATAATGTTTTAAGGTTGGAAACATTCTGTATTTGAGCATTTTGGGGACAGGACTCTACCAAGAACAGTTTGGTGAAGTAGTGTTTTTTTTTTTAGCTATAATAGAAAGGAGATTTATTTTCAGAAAATATGTGATTAGGGATGGGCAAATAGAAAGATAGAAGGAAATTATTTTAATTCTCCTATCAGGAGAATCAAAAAGCTTGACCATGTGAAAAAAGGCAGAAGGAAATAATGTATAATATACTATATTATTGTAAAAATACATTATTCAAAACCCTTTATTTCAGAAAACTGTCCTTTAGATTAATTTATTTTTCCAAAACTCACTTTTGCCCTCTGTTTTGGTCATTTCACATTTTTCTGTGCAAATGTTGTCACTTAATGCATAGCTTGATTTCAGAAATACTTGCTTCTTATAACTTCATAATTTTTCATTTTTTTAAGATATTTTTATTACAATAAGTCCTTTTGTAAATTAGCTCTTGGTTTTGCTCTTAAATTGTCATTTTAAAGCAAAAAATTAATTTTTTAAATCTTTTTCCAGATTTTTCAGGTCTGTCCTTTAGTTTTTGAAAAAATATGGTCACTATGCCTTAAATTGGCAATCTCTTAGATGGAATGATAAACCAAGAGGGGGCACAAAAAAATTACCCTTCAAATTTCTCTCTACCATCTATTGCTTCATTGTACCATATAATATACTGCCTATAAGAGAGCAATAGAGGCTAGAATGATAGTCAAGAGTATTCTTTGTGCTTTTATTTTATTTATTCCATTATTCAGATTTACCCAGCCATCCATCTCACAAAAGCAACCAACAAGAGAAGTAACAAATACACTTTAAAGGACAGGATTAATTTCCCATAGAATGACATCTGTTCTTTGGAAAAATAGTCTGTATTAGATTACATTTTTTTCCTAGGATCTAAGAAAAAGCATGCTGGATCAGTATATTGAACCTTTTGATTTATCCATATTTTATTTTTCCAATGTGAACAGTTATTCATAAATTTTTTGCTTGACTAGATATTATGAATTGAGAGAAGAGACAGGATGTCCCAAATTAACCAATCAAGTCTTTCAATTTGCATAGCTGTCCATCTCAAATTCATGACACTTGGGAGCTGACAATATATTAAAAAAAATATAAACTTTAAACAAAAAAAAGACATTCTTTTAAAAAAATAGCAGCTAGGGCAAAAAACAAATTTATCAATAGCAAACTGGCTAACCCTTATTCATGACTGCTTCTTTGAGCATAAACCATAGCATAGGGGAGATATATAACTGGGACATCCTCTTCAGTCATCCTTAAGGGCCTGTCACATTGGCCGACGGATGCAAAACGTATGTAAAAAGGATATAGTGGATGAGAAAATGTTCCATCTGTTGTTATCTGCTCTCAAAAGTGCCCCGAATTTGCATAACCAGATTGCTACCAGAGGGACAACAACGGAAAGGAACGGAATGGGCGGATGACCGTAGCCAGGATGGGAAAGCGGATTGCCCACCGGAAGCCCTAGCGGATGGAATGGATGGGAGCGGATGACAACATCCCGCATGGCTTCTGGGGAGCACAGCAAAGCGGACGCGCAACAGAAAGAGCGGATGCGAGCGGATGAAGTGGAATGCAGAGTGGAAGCCTAGCGGAAGCTTAGCAGAGCCTAGCGGATGACAAGCGTTCACTGTGCATGCGAGGAGGATGCATTGCGTCAGCCCTGCAGATATAAAGGGAAGCAGCTCGGCAAGTAGGTCACCATTCAGAGGAAAGACCTGCTGCCAGACACAGTACAGCCAGCCAGCCAGCCAGCCAGCAGCCAGCCAGCCAGCCAAAAACCAATGGGAAGAAGAGGAAGCCTGTGGCATCTGCTGCAGCCCTGGCAAGAGGGACAGGGCCACCATCCCACCCCCTGGCCCTGACTCTGCTTCTGCTGGGCTTCTGATGCTTGGGGCTGACTCTGCTGGTGCTGGAGCTTCTGCTGGCGCTGCTCCTGGTGCTGGGGTTTCTGCTGGGCTTACTCTGCTGGCGCTGCTCCTGGTGCTGGGGCTTCTGCTGGTGCTTACTCTGTTAGCGCTGCTCCTGGGCTGGGGCTTCTGCTGGTGCTTACTCTGTTGGCGCTGCCCCGGTGCTGGGCTTCTGCTGGTGCTTACTCTGCTGGTGCTGCTCCTGGTCCTGCTGGTGCTCCTGGTGCTCCTGGTCCTGCTGGTGCTGCTGGTGGTCCTAGTCCTGCTGGTGCTGCTGATCCTGGTTGCTGCTGTGCTGCTTGTGTGCTTGGTCCTGCTGGTCCTGCTTTTGCTGGCTACTGTTGTTGTTGCTGCTGCTGCTGGTGGTGGTATGGTGGAGCAGCCCCTACAACCTCGAAGCCCTCTGATGAGGGCCCAGATGGCCCTGCCAGAGGGGAGGAAAAGCATAAGTGTGAACGGGAGAGAAGGCATACTCCATTGAGAGGAACATGAGGAGAGGGTGCTGGAATGGCTGAGGGAGAACGAGTATCTTTGGTGGAAGGGACACAGCTCTATCGCGACACCAAAGGAAGCAGGCTGCATGGAGAGAGAAGGCAGAGAGCCTGGCTACACTTCGGAGGTGCTCCTCGGCTGGTGGAAGCACATGCACACCTTGGTACGGGGAAGCTGCACCTCAAGAAATCTGGCCAGGCCAAGTCAAGCTGATGGACCAAGAGTCCTATGTGATGGCCAAGTGCAGCTTCTTGGAGGGTGAGGTCGCCACCGAGGAGCAGCCTCTTGACACCCTCTCTCTCAGGCAGCCCGACGAGAGACCAGTCCTTTCTGGCCAAGAGTCAGCTCCTGTCTCCAGGCAGGTATCTGTGGAGCGTGCCACGACGGAGACCCCCAACAGCTGCACTCCCCGTGGTGGAGCGTGTGGAGGATCCCCTGACGCAGTGGGAACAAGAGAGAGGCGACTTCCACCAAGAACAACCACATCCACCCCCAGCTCCACCTCCACAAAAGCAGGGAGAGAGCCAGACTGGAGGGGCAGAGCCACACTGTCCTGCTTGGAGATCAGGGACACCATCAGAAAGCAGCGTAGATCTCCTCTCTCAGCTTCGTACACACCGCCGTCCCATCCTCAACACAAGCCCTTCATAACCAGACCCTACCCAACATCTTGAACATGTCTGAATCGAAACAAGGAGGAGTTGACGTACACGCGCTCAAGTTATACCTCTTAAAGAGTCTGAATCAAATTACAGGGGATCCGAAACAGATCCGGTTTCTGCACAACCTCCAGACCAGCGTAAACCTGCCCACCAGTCCGGGTCTGCTTCTCCACCCCAGGTGATGTACTTCCCTTCCAAAGCTTTCCCAGGCCTCACCTACAAAGGGCTATGGCTACCAGGAGCTCAGCAGCACAGGCAGCTCCTTCCCCGAGTCAGGCACAGGTACATCGAACAGCCACCAGCGCACTGATGACCGATGCACTGACGACACCGATGCACCACGCCACCAGATTCAGTCATGCACCAATGCCAGCCATGCCACCGTGCCACCACGCCACAGATGACCAACGCACACAGATGCATCACACCACCCATGCCACAGATGCCACCCACGCTCACCTCTTCAACCTGCAACACAGACATCCAACTACACTTCTACTTCCTCATCCAAGCCAGAAGCCTGGCCTCAGAAGCATCTTGCCTCAGTATTTGGGCTGCACCCCCCCATGTCCTGGAGAGAAGGGGCTCTCAAAAACGGGGACTGAGCCAGCTCTCTTGAGAGCTTCCTCCACCACCTTCCCTAGTTTGTCCTATCAGGGCCAGGCACACACAATGGCGCCTCCAGACCAGCACTCGCAAGCAGCAGCCTACCTCCACAGCACCTGGACACGTTCACCCTGAGACTATGGGCACGCTCAGAGTGACTGAGAGAGTGCCAGAAGACTGGGTGGCTACTGTTGATTTATATCTTTTGCTTTGGACGCTTGGGTCATTTTTTCTTTTACAGCTTTGTTTATTAATAAAGATATCATCTTCTTCCACACTTGCTTCATTTATTTTATTAATAAAATTTAGTGGAAACTTTTTAGGAATGGTTTAAGGCTTTTCCATGATGTGGGATGGGTAGAGGATCAGCAGTGGGATGGGCAGGGATACTTTGAGATGGGTTTTAAGATAGCAGTGGATGGGCAGGGATACTGTTGGATGTGAAATAGCTGTGGATGGGCAGGGATACCTGTGGGATGGGTAATTAGCTGTTGGGTAGATAGAACCTCCAGTGCAAGCATAGGGGACTGCTATGGTCCACCCTCCCCAGGTGCACACATGATGGACTTTATTTCAATACAATATAAATCTATGATGCCACCACATTTCAACATTAAGAACACAGATCTGTCTATTAAATGCCGCTGTTCATATGTGTGGGCCACTCAACATACATGGCCCAATCTCATCAATGTGATGCAGAGCAGGCTGTAGGAAGCACTCCATTAAGCATCATACATCTTGTCTTGCCACTACCATGCTCAGCTGGGGAGTTGCCCAGTGTTTCAGGAGGTTGCGCTGCTTTCGATCTTCACCGTCAGAAGCTCTGTTGGGGCCTTGCACATCCACAGTGTCTAGCAGGTTTCACCTTGCCTCCATTATCAGGGCTCCATGTCCCCTTGCCTTATTGGAGGTCCAGAAGCCCTGTTCTGCAAGCACTGGTTAGCGGGTGCGCATTAAGATTGGTGCCGGATGCAGCAAGCTTCATTGATTTCTCACGATCTGTGGGTGATGCTGCATGGTGGTGAGAAGTACTGGAACCCGTTGCAGGGATGCCAAAGGATTCTCCACACCCACCTTGCCTGGAGCCTAGATAGTTGAAGATCCTCTCTTACGGGTGAGGCCATCTGGAGGTGTAGGGTTTTCATGAGGATGTTTTTCTGAGGAAAAGAAGGCGTCATCCACCCACGATGAAGTAGGCACAATCTTGTGTTACATTGGGCAGGTGGGTCTGGATGCTGGGAAGCCGCATGATGAGGTTTGCATTACAGCCTCCGTTGAGGGTCCTGGCGTTGCTATACCTGGGATCTGAGCTGACCCGTTGCCTGAAGCATCCGATGTACATAACTTTGTAGTCATTGGACCATGGCAAGGAGGATGTGCTAAAGAAGCCCTTGTAGTGAAATAAGGTGGACCCTCTTGGCTGAGCTTTGCAGGCACGTGCTTGCACCTATGGCTCCAACGGTATCCACTTCTATACCACTGCTGCTGCAACTTTCTTCCAGACTTCTTCAGTGGAAGGGGCACTTGAGAGGACTCCTCCAGGTATTTTCGATGAGTTGGCCTGCACCACTTCTCTGACCCAAGTGTGACGGTGTTGTGTGGCACTCTCCAGCCATACTGCAGTGCTCCTCGTACGTGGTCCTGAGGTCAGGTGCCACAGAGTCAGTGCACCTTGAGCCCAGGGTCAGGCTGGGCCCAGAAGTTGGTGTCTGCTTGGTGACCTGGTCTCAGCGCTTCCACAACTTCGTCAAACTATGGTGGAGGCATCCTCATGAAGTTCTGGCAATGCCGGAGTGTTTTTCTTTCCTCAGCTCCACCATCAGCTTGTTATAACGTCGGTACTCTGCTCTTCTGGATCGATCTTCAGACCAGCACAGCTTTTTGTCTGCTCTTTTCCTTCACGTAGAAAGGTGAAAGAGCCTGTAGATGTTTCGTACTATTTTAGAAACGTGGTGGTGCTCTAAAATGGAGTGTGTGATGATCCATGGTGGAGATGATGGATGCTGTGGAAGAGCAGGGAGCAGATGAAGGCGCTGAAGTGCGTCTGCACTGCAGGGCTGCGTGGAACTGAAAGTGAATCCTGAGTGAGTTTCCTGCCCTTTTTATATGACAATATAGGTTTTCCACTAGATGTCCTTTTTGCATCCTCCAGGCATCCTGCAGCATCCTGAATATACCGAGATAAACGTCCCTATATGAACGTTTTTCCATTTTAATGCTTTGTTAGTGAGTGATTCGCTTTCATCTTCTTCTACGTCCATGCTATAATGCTGCGTGTCTGTTCTGCAATCCTTTCGCTTCCTCGCCTGTGTCTCGTTTTTCGCTGGAGTGGGATTTGAGTTGCGCGGATGCGCAGCACGAGATGCCTAGCGATATAGTGATGCGTAATGATGACAACGGAGTAGTAGAACGGTGTCCCGTGTGCGTTGCGGATGCAGAAACGGAGCGTGGATAATTTTCCACTCAAAAAGTTATTGGTGCAGCTCAAACATTTTTGATAGCGGTGAAATGTCTGTAGAGGATGCTGGTGGATAGAGAGGGAGGAAAGAAACGCGACGCCAAGTGAGTTAGAACAGAGATGCGTTAACCAAAACGGATGGCAAGTGTCTCTCCATTTTACATCCTCTTTCCATCCGTTGGTGTAGTGTGACATGGGCTTTAGGAGAAAAGTCTTCAGAAAAAACCCAGCAATATTTTGTTGAATACTGTTATAGTGATCAGATGTCGAATTGTTTGAAATTGTTTGAACTCCGCTTTTGTTGTAAACCTGCACAATTAAGAAATATATTGGGTCTGTGGGTGATGAAGCAAAAACAATTTCTTATGTTTCTTCCACAAGTTGAAACAGCTCTGAACAGCTAAATGCCTTATACGGGCCACATTACATTTTTCTTCATCTATTTCCCTTAGTGTTCCTTTCATGCATAGAAAAAGAATCCATTGAAACATATCCTTGCCTACTTTGTATTTTTCATCCATATGGAACATTTATTTATTCAGTTGTTAGATCCCCGAGCGTGGGACTGAAATGAAGTTGTTACTCTTGCATTTTTTTTTAACCAATCAGGTCATTCTGTTTCTCCCAGCCTCTCTTGCTAAATTGATGAGGCTCATAAATTCTTCTTTTTCACGAAATGTGCTGATTATAATCACTGAACTTGAAATTCCTGCTAATGTAATGATGAGACTCGTAAATTTCTGAAGCACATCTCAGAATTCTTATTAGCCAATGAAACTGTTCCATTGCTTCTGTCAGCCTTATAATATCTCATGCAATGAAATATTTTGGCTCTGTGTCCATGAAACTAAAAGACAGAATATATATTTCAGCTTGCACCCATGTTGTTTTATTAATATTGTACTTATTAATTTTGACACAGACAGGGCAATGCTTTATAACCTAGCCAGCTAGAGTTTTTGGATTTAAATCTAGAGTTGTCTTATAATTTCATTGTATACAAAACTTTGCCCAAATTTCTTACTTATTAAGAAGCTGAAAACATAGGAAAAGGTCATCAGAATGCAAGTAATTCAAGCCTATCATCTTGTGCTCATAACTACATGGTGTTCTCAGAAAGGAAACTCCTTATTGATTACCCTTAAGACTCCTAAGATCAAGTATGTCTGTGTCATTAATTGGAACCTCCTCTCCCCACCTCCTCTTTCTGCTTCATTTTTGCAATGGCAAGCTCTATTTCAGTTGGTGGAAATATTGCATTGTAAGATTTGCAGATGGGTCTATTAGACATCCATTAATTAAATGACCACTGGAAAAGTGGAGCTGCCTAGTTGGCAAACAGTATTTTGCAATGAATAATGCTTAGGTATTCTAACATTAGTGACATCTCAGCATTCCCCAACACATTCTAAAAGAAACAAATCACAGAACAATTTAAATTAAAATAGATTCCGCTGAACATGTACTTTTCACTAGAAATAGATGAAAGTTTTCCAATCCAGACTTGATTTTCTATTCCCACTAGAACTAATAATAGGAGCAGTCGGCATTATCAAACTTTGAAATGAGTTGGAGTGTCATAAATCTATGACATCCAAATCATCTTAGTTTCAAACATAGGAGTCTACACCCCTTCCTCATCTATAATAAAGGGAAAATATTGGTGAACCTTGCAGGGATGACATAGAATTAATAATTGTTTGTCTGTGTATATTTGTGTGTTTGTATGTGTGTGTGTGTGTGTGTTGTTCCAATACTTGGAGATTGTTTAAAGAAATGCTTAGTGTTCTTTTTCTTTTTATCCGTAACAGTACTTGAAAAGTATTTAAAGTCCCCAAGGTATCTTAGGAGCTTGTCATGAAGTAGGATAACCTTATGTTAGAAGTTGCATCAATTTCTTCTTAAAAACATCCTGCCCTAGCTTACAATGCTAAATTTAGACTGAGCCAGCCTAGGTTAATAAGTTTGTCGTTGACATAGCAAGGATATGCAGAAATTTGTGAAGAGCATATTCAAAGTCAAGGTTCTTCTATCCTGTTTCTTCAAAGTCCAACTTTCACTTCTATACAGAATCACAGGGAATACAGTGATTATAGGTATAGACATATCAGGGCATTTGAATATCTTTTCCAAAGTCTTCTATAGATCACATACACACACACACACACACACACACATATATATACCAGAGAGAGGAAGAGAGAAAGACAGGCAGGCAGGCAGGCAGACAGACAGACAAAAAATGTCAGTCTTTATTCAGAGAACATAGAATTGGTACTGTTTAGATTGTGAGGGACATGATACCTTAAAATACCAAGACAGCTTCATAAAGCTGGTGTCACAAGAAATCAAAGGAACATCACATGTGAGAAGTATGCCTTAAAGTCCATATAGATGGGGTGGGGGACGAAGGAGTGGAGATAGTCTTTGGCAGGAGATGAATTAATACAAAATTAAAATACCTAGGAGTAGCTTTGTTAAAGCCCCTGTCACACTGCACCAACGGATGCAAAGAGGATGTAAAACGGACAAAAAAGCTTGCCATC